>JAAIFI010000121.1:0-82427 GCA_011032875.1 Phlebia tremellosa | reverse complement strand
CAGCCTCGTCTATGACGATTTTATTACCCCCTCATGGTGGTTGGTGTTGTTGCTTTAGTTGTACTTGTAGGGATGGCGAAGATTTATAATGAGTTTTACCTTCGGTTTATACGTACGCGCGTCGCAAAGGATGCTTTCCGTACGCGAAGCTAGAAAAATCTGGGGTACCGCTAAAGCGACTCAGTCACTGCCGAGTGAACACGTCATGAAGCGCCGAAATGCGAACGAGGCATTGTTTGTATCAAAACTTTACGGTTATATAACGACTGGGTTACACACTCGCTTCCCATATCATGATTGTGGTGGAAATCAAATCTGGAGCGGCAGTTCGTCTTGTCAACATCGCGGCGTCAGAGTTCAATCCAAGGCTTTATCCACGTGCACACAAGACCTAGATAGATGCGAATATAAGCACAAGTCGCAAGCACTGTACATAGTATGGTATCATCCTGAAATACACTTGACATTTTCTCATCCCTTGGTGATAACGCATCCACCACCATCACCTCTTCAAGGATGTAAGCGTGACTGACATATTTGGAACATATGTATGGACTCACAATACAACCGCTTTTTCTCTTTTGAGCGGATCTCCCAGGTTGAACCAGCTCACGTAGCTGTCGGATTTGGCAAGCACCGTACTCGTGTCACATGCACGACGCACATCCCACAGCCTCACACATCCTGTTCAACGTATAATCAACAAACATAAGCCTCGAAAGTGAAGACGGTACACACCATCGGCACCGCTTGTCACTAACCCTGTCCCGTACTGGCGGTTTTCGAGCCATTCGGCCTTGTATACACCGTATAGCCCATCGCTCGTCGACCCCTCGGTTGGTGTGTCGTGTCTGAAGTCGTGTAGGACGCGTCGGCCAAGGAATCGCGTGTCATAGACCTGTGTCCGGTTATCGCTGCGGGCCACTGCGAGGAAGATACCGTCCGGGCTGAACGCCAGCCAATTGACCCGCGGCTTGACGATCCAGCTCACGCCGTCGTTCACAGGAGGTGGGAAGGACTCTATTGGAAGGCTGTATATTGCGTCTGGGTTGCTTCTGCGGATGTCGTACATGTCGAGTCTGAAGCGGAAACCTTGTTCAGGGCTGTATGTCGAAGTCGCAAGCGCGAGTCTGTCACCTGAGAAGCAAGGGTAAGCTGATGATTGTCTGACGGTCGTAAGACTTACCAAGAGGATCTATGGCAACGCATTCTCCAGCATCCTCATTATTCAAGCTATACAGTAATCTTCCACTCTCCACGTCGAACGCCCGATGAAAGCCACCAAAGAAGTTTTGAGGATCGTGTTCGTCGTAGTCATCCAATCCTGATGTCGCAAAGATCGAACCCCCAGTTGACCGAACTCCCCAGGCGATATCATGTACAGTGCGGGTATATTCTGGTGTGACTGAAAATGTGCGGCAGGATTGGAGGTTCCCCATGCCATGAATATATATTTCACTGTGCAGTCAGCCAGTCTTGACTGAGCAACCTCCACGATGAGAATAACTGTGTTTACGCACCCTGTGTTGCAAGTCACCGCTAAGATCGAGGGCGCTGGGGTCGAGGTCGCTGGTTGGAAGAGCATGCCCCTAGGTATACATCCCTGTGGGTAATGGTCTTGGAGACACGTCAGACTTAATTTGCAAGATATGACGGGCAACAGACTTACACACGTTAGCTATGTGCGGGTCGGTGCCGTCTGCAAGACCTCCGCAGTCCCACATATTGAGCCTGCTGTCTTCGCCACATGAAAGAAGCCGAGTGGGACTAGAGAGATAAGATATACCGTTATGGTCCAGTGGACAATGTAAGGTAGGAACGAACCATTTGGGATCAAAGATAGCTTCGCTGACGCTGAAATATTTGACCGAGTCTAGCACGGGATTCAGAGGGTTGTCTCGTGGTCTATGATGTCCATCCAAGCGGATAGCTGTCGTATCTTATCAGTTATGATTGCTGGTACGATTTTATCTGTTACTTACGTCGGCCATCATAGATCAACACCAAAGTACCCTCCCGATTATAAGGAATTCCCTCTGTGCGATATAGTCGTTATGCACAACTGACCAGGCAAGTGTACATACCAGTTTCAGTGACTGCTAGTCCATCGGCCACACATGAAGTAATCGCTATAAGCTCCCAACTCTGCGAGATCGAGTTGATAGCTAGATAACGAACAGACTATCAATGTTTGAAGGCGAAAGGGTTATTGCAGCACTTGCCACCCGGCAATAGACCAACGTATTTTGTCTCCCGGAGAGCGGAAACCCGAGCGGGATCCCTTGTGCAGCCTCTTGCTGCGTGAGTGGCTAGAATCGGAGCTGCCTGCGCGATGTAAGACTCAACATTTCATCATGTGACATTAAGACGTACCTTACTCCATATACCAGTTGATTTGATATGTTCTGCCAGTCTTATGGACGGCTTATGTGCAAAGTGTGCTAAGTCCGACGCGTGAGTCTTCAAAAACTCGTAAACGCTGTTTCTGGCTTCTTCTTGAGCATCTGCGAGCTCGCGGCGAAAGTCAGAAGCCACATGTGCCGTATGTGACACATCTGATATGGGGACGTCCCACTAATGAGCCAATAATTCAGTTTCTTCCATCAAAAAAACGACAAAATCACGCACATTCCGGTCGTCGTTTAGATTGAGAGAGTCGTATAGAGTCTCCCAATCTGACTCGTTGGGAGGTGGGTCAGTAAGAGGCTCACGACGGCGACTCATTGAAACCGGGGCAGTCCTTTGTGGATTTAGTGAGGGCGTTGCACGAGAGGCCGATTCAGCTAGAAGTTGTCGGCGAGCTATCGACGCAGCCGCAGCCCTTTGTGTGCTTCGTGAGCGTGTCGTATATGATGGAGTCTCGCTGAACGAAGGTCGCTCTGGTGGTGGCTCGTATGGGATAGACACCGCTGTCTGCACGCTAGAACGAAGCACGTTATCGTCATCGTCATCGCCAGTAAGATCTATGAGCTCTGCAGTGTGAAGTCCCGACTGAACGATAGGTGTGCGTCGAATGGGGGCCGTGCGTTCTGAAATCCTCCGTTCTAATGCACGCTTGTCGTCCTGAGGGCGAGAACGTAAGCGTGCAAGGACTAAATGGAAGAATTCAGCTCACCAGGGTTGTTGGAATCCGGAGCGCGAAATAGGTTCGCTTACCTTGAGCGACCACCTCGATTTCCGGTTCATATTCGTCGACATCAATAACTTCTGGAGTCATACGTTCCTCCGTGTTCATGGTGCGCGAACGTTGGGACCCAGATTGTCAGGTCTCAGCGCGCGACAATACACGAGTAGACGCGTCGCGCACGGTTTTTCAAGCCAGGAGGGTCGTGGAATAATAAAGGCGTCGTGTAGAATGCGGACTGATCAAGTACTTATAACACACCAAAGGACTTGCGCTGAACGCGTCGTGGTCGCAGAATGGGAGTATTCGGCATCCTCCGAGAGAGCCGCCCTGGCCATCCCTGGCCACACAGGGCCATTATATAGGACCATGCCCTTCCCTCACAGTTTGCTTGACTACCTTGGCACAGGGAATCTTATACCATTATAAGTACGATAGTACGTCGGTTTTTAAACACTTTGAACACCCTGATCTCTATCCTTTTTATATGATGCCGCGATTTTGGACGATTCCCACCATCACCGACCCAAGCCCCGTATAAATTGGCTTATACGAAACAGATGGCGACTTACCTCAAAGTAATGACCGCAGATCCAACGGATGCATGTACCAATGAAGTTCTGACCTGTTCCCTGTGAGATATCACATGACGCGACAAAATCACCACAACTTTCGACGCCAAGCGTCGTTTGATGTATAATGACATTGCTGTCATTCAGATACGCACATGAACACGGATGATATACAAGCAGCGTCGCATCTAGGTATATGTTCTTTGTAGTCCAGCATTTTGGGCATCCATCCTCCATGAGATCCATATGGTCCACTATTGTAAGGTATCTATTAACGCCTAGCACGCGCGGTGCTATGACTTTTGGGGTGCGACACAAACTTATCTAGAACACGCTTCAAAATCAACATAGCACCTAGCTCTCGAAGTCAAGTCACTCACAGTTTACGTGGTCGTGCAGGTGGGAAGCGAAGGGTTTTCATTTTCGATAGACCAGAGAGCTTGCTCTGTATGTGTCGCGCTTCGACAGGGTCCAGACAGAGATCTGAAGTCTCAGATCTCGAGGTGACAGAAGCAAAAGTCACCGTCTCCAGTGCCGGAAATGTCTCCAACATTGTCCGCGCAGTGTCCCAGTTCACGCGCACCTTACACCAAGGATCACCGAAGCTTCGCGTCTTCTCAGGATCATCCTCAAGAATGAGGTTGATATGTCGTATGGTCTGCGTTGGGAGTGCGGATAGCAGGCACATCATGATCGACCATGTCTGCGTCGTGTCTCTGAGTGTGGGGGGAAGGCGGACTTGAACGGAGAATGTGTGTAGTACGGAAAGGGATGCCAACACGGGCCGGAGCGTCTCAGTGAGCTGCTCGCGTGCGGCGCAGAACATCGCAGGCACCTTCTCCTCGCCTGGACAGACCGCGAAGCACTCTGTGAATTCGAGGGAAAGCTGTTGAAGATTGTGGCGCGCCTCGGAGAGTAGCAAGGCGAGACTTCGCAGATAGCAAGGGCCAATGTCGGAGCATTGAATGCTCAGGGCGTTCAAGGTGCCCCGTGTATCCGTGCGCCTGAAGATCTCGGCGTAGAAGTCCGAATGGGCGAAATGCCCAATGTGCAGACTCCCAATAGACAATCGTGAGGGAATAGGCATCACGTATAGAGCTTCGATGGGAATGCTGACGCGTAATGTGGACGGTCCGCGTTCGACGTATGTGAGCACGAGCTTGTCTATACGTGAAAAAAGGCCCAGTATATGGAGGACGTTCTGGCAGGTGTCTGTTACGGTTCCAGGATGAAGGATATGCAAAGCCTTTAATCGAAAATCTCCTCGTAATGGAAATAGACTGAGATCGATGTCGTTACACTGCACTCTGGAGAGATGCAGCTCGCGGAGATACTTCGTCTTTGACATGATCGAACACAGTGTATGTGTATTGACTGTAGCTTGAAAATTGGCATGCAGCACAAGCTTGTGTATGAAGATTCCTAATGTTGGCGTCGATTCCAGACATGCGATGAAGGCCTGGAGGTTTTTTGTGGGGTGGTCGGCTTCGATAGTGACGACATCGAAAAGGCGCGTGCGTGCGGGGTAAACCCAATTCGAAGTGACTAGGGAGCAAGCGTATAGTGTGCTTTGATCTGTGTTTCTCAGGATGAGGTCGACGACGAAGGCTGGCAGTGGTCGTGCAGGCATTTGTACGGACGGTTTGGAAAGAACTTCAACACGGCGCTTGAGGCGTTTATATCGCCCGACCCGCCATAGACGCGCCCGACGGAGCGCTAGCCAATAGGCACGCTTCGAAGTCGAAGGGGCGAAAATATGAACTGCGAGAGGATTGGGAAGATGCTGTGCGATTTTGGGATCCGTCGTGGGCTAATGAGTGAGAATCGAGTAATAAGTGATGGTATCCGAGTTACATTCCGAGCAAATCGGCGGGCGGCTTGGACCATGGGGAACAGACGATGATGGGGACGAGACAAAAGATGCAGAACGGCTTAGGAATGGACCGCGATATACGAGCACAAGAACTCACCTGCAACGAAGCCTTTCTATGTACCATCAGACCCAACTAACCCGTCTACATCTGCATGATACGCCGGACGTCTAGAAGAAGATGCCGTTTCACATCTCATCTCTTAGACTAGTGGCCTTGACATACGACCAGTGAGGAATTGTACTCGCGTAGGCCGTAATGTTGAAAAGCCTGAGAATCGAATCGGTTTAAGATATAGCGCGTACACAGATATCAAGACTGAAAACTAGACGAACCAAGTACACAGTGGCGTCCGTGGACGACACAAGTGAGTCCAACTCCCAGTCATGTATACCATCTATGGATCTAGGAGTTTTTGTTTTGGTTCTTCCACCTTGCTCGCCATGCTCTCGTCAGGTGCGAACTGTCAGACCATATTTTGAACGATGGTGCCGTTTGATCCCGGAAGAACGCAGCAATGTTTGGAGCAAATCACGAAAGCCAAAGTCGACCTGCTGTATAGCACACGTTCATAGATGTAAATAGTCCTAGTACGCAGTTAAAGACACGGAGAGCGAGCCATGAAAGAAGAGAACAAAGAGCAGCTCGCCGCGGATACCGCCGCTGCACAGGTCACCGATCAAGGACGGATAGGCGCCCATAACAATCTCTTGCCTTTACACGCTTTACAGCCAATCTTTCCACCACACCCACGGGCATATGGCACCCAAGTCCAACACTGCCTGAGGTCGAACAATCTCGGAGATACACCCCCGAGCGCGACACTTTCCAGAAAAATGGCCAAGAAAACCAAGGACGATGTACCAAACCCCAACAGCGTCACCAACCGAGACATCCTCCAAAGATTGAACTTCCTCTACCAAGCCAGCCAGCTTCTTGGCAGCATGGCTCCTGTTCAGCAGTGTGAAGAGCATCCGTCGCCGGAACAGAAACCTACGGGAGCGGAAAGCCGTGCACGGAGGAGAGACCGAACTAAGAAACGGCATCCCAGCACGTTAGCAGACCTATCGAGGGCTTATACGAAGAGCATGAAGGTGATAGGCCAGAAAACAAACGTGAGAATGTACGCAAGCTGTGCGATGTTTTTACCATGTGCCTCTCAGATCTTATCGTTTGCACAGGGACCCTACTGTGAAGCGAACGTTGTGTAAAGGATGCCATATCGTGCTCGTTCCTGGTACTACTGCTACCGTACGAGTGATGAGTACGGCTTTCGCTGATTGATGCTTTGTTTGTTCGCTGATATACCGGTTTTTAATTATAGCATCAAAGTCGCATGGGCATATCGTGTCTTATTCGTGCATGTCTTGCAGAACGCGTCGGCGGATACCTGCGCCACCGGTTCTCAAACTCAGTGAAGAACCAACTGGCGATGCTCCAATCGTCTCTTTAGCTGCGGAAACAAGTACAGAAGAAACTCATGACGATGATCAGATTGCAGTCGATGTCCAAGAGCCTGCTCCTGTGGTGGTGGAGAAATTTCAACGTGTTCGCGGGAGGCGTCGCCAGAAGAAGAAGAAACCTCCAGTCCCTAGACTTCCGCCGTTCTTTGAAAGGGAGCTGGGCCATGTTGTCTTCAGAGGTAACGAGCGGCTAGAGGAAACATCCGTTGTGAACACTTCGTAAAGCTCGACGTCAGTAACAAGCATCACGATCGATTGTGTGAAGCCGTCGCTCTAGTAGTGTACTCAGCTCAGAGGGGCCATATGGCAGAGGAAGCAATGAACAAACACGGCACCGACTCTGGTGGGGGACATGAGAAGTCTCAAACGGTGTTGCGAAGAATGGGTTGGATTGGGAAGGACAGCACTGTGCCCTGCGCGCAATCTCGCTGTAAGTCCGATACTATTTTCAACTGAAAACCGTGTACTGACACCATCTCTTTCATTCCCACAGCCTCGCTCAATAGAGCTGTCATGCTCTGTAAAAATGCCTACTGCTTCTTTCGCGCTTCTAAAGGATACCTTGCTCATCCCCTTTTTGTTGGCGCAGTATAATCATAATCACTGTATTCGCAACTGATCCACACCTTAGGGAATCGCAGTACAATTGCCGTGCTACTTGATGACAACAAGCAACCCCACAGGCATGTGCCTGCCATGCGGTACCTTTACTACTATCGTGAGCCCGAGGATCTTGTTGCAGCAACGTACATCAAATACGCACCCCCGCAGGGCTAATCTGGCACATGTGGTCGGGGACCGCATGGCGGGGGAACAGGAAAGTTAGGCTCATGAACGCTTCAAGGCGGAGACTCTACTATACTCGAGGCGAACGCCCTTATGATACATTCATCCCACATGGTAATAAGCGTTAAGCTTGCCAACCTTACACTTGGCCCTGGGACATTCTATTCTAATGATAACATACAACTGGGATAGAATACCATTTCAGGAGGCTGTTGTCGCTAATACGCTAATTTCTTGCCACACATATTGATCGGTGTCGGCGTCTGCAATAGAACCATGCTGAGTGGTGAGTCCTATCCGTATTCATCTGTATCGTAAGTCTGATAGACTTTAATACCATCCGCATAGCTTCATTTATGTCCATGTGCAGATTGCGTACACGATGCATCGTCGGTCACGAAGCACCATATGACGGTTCCGGCGGCAAGATATGCGAAGCCGTACCTGTGTTGGAGATCAACACGCTGGGCGGACACTGTCAACATGCAACATGCAAACAGTGAGATGGTCAGTACCTCCGCTGAACTCGGCACCACCGCTTTCCGCATACACAGGACGCGCCCGCGGTACCTGTGTCGCACGAGGTACACCGCAGATAGCTGGATTACAACCGGCGCGCATCCCATACTCTGAACAACTACGAGCACTGGACCTACGATTCTCATGCAAGCCGTAAAGCACTAACCTCAATTCACTGGCGTATTCATGGTCGTTACAGGATAGAAACGACCGTGCCCCGGATCAAACATACACTGCATAAGCTTTCGCACATTATACACAAAGAGGATTGATTGATCTCCCGGGATCCCATAACTAGTGTGAGAAGGTTTCCGTATACACCGGTGAACGAAGCACACGGCCACTACACATCAGCGGCTACATGTGCACTCCACGCGGGCAGTCCTTGCCTTCGCTGAAATTCAGCAAGGTAGGTTCGTAACTCTTAAAAGTTGCGTAGCGCTCAGATATGTTACTACACATCAGAGCAGCCTCACACCCGTATAAAAGGTCTCTGGACATGTCTCTGTTAGTCACCAATTACATATCTCACAATGGCTCTCGCTGACACAGGTAGTACAGAACATACTTCCGATGTCGACTGCGATGCTTCCGCTTGTGAGTCCATGTCCAACACCTGCTGGTGCACCGTGAACCGACTAGTTTCTATCGTCTGCTATGCATGGACTTTGATCTGTTTCTATCTATCCTATACTTCATCTATATCTATCACCTTTCTGCTCTTCGCTATCCCGTCTTCTTATGCCAACATACTCAAGGAGTTCACCAGTCGCGATTGCGATGAAATTATCTCGACTATGGGACCGTCCGGAAAATATACGACACATTGGAAGGACATAGCGCGCGTTTCCAGCCTCGTAGTTGCGTACGTTACCACGCATCCATTGCGCCAGCCAAAATCTTACGTCTAGTTGTATAGCATGATAGCAGCAACGCTACAAGTAAATCACATTGCGGACAACGATTTTGGGACCTTCTTTCTACTTCTTGCCCTCGCTCTCGCCTTCGACAGTCTCACTGCAAGCCTCGCTTACTACTCTGTTTCGAGTCGCGTGCAGTTGTACATCCATGGTGAAGCTTGGAAGGAGGTAAGCACGTACCCCGTCAGCATTTCGTCCGAGATGCTCAGTGACAATGTCTCCAAGATCGTCACCCAAATTGGTCACGGTAAATTGTGCGTGCTCTTATCCTTGCCCACCGCAACTCTGATCTGGTACGTGAAAACTTGTCACGGGAAGAAAGAGTAATCTCACGACGCGCGCACAGGTCTGTGATCTTTTTGCTCCTCACCTTTTGTGTCACATACGCCTGCCCGGCGAAAGCATGCAGGGATGTGAATGACTCTCTCGCACAGCTATCGACTATAGCATCTCCAACCCTCACTGCCGTTGTAATCTTGGGCTATGCTTCACATACTCTCCTTGTCATTCGCATATTCAAGCGTTACCGTGGCTTATTGCCGCAGTGACTTGTGACATGAGCGCCCTATTGATATCAGTGCTCGCAGTATAATGACGTTCTACTTATTATGCAGGAAATAGTAATAGAAGGCTGACGGCGATAGTTTAGCCGATGCTCCAGGCTCCGTTACGACAAACTTCATGAATAGGATGGAATCAATATTCAACCAAATACACGCTGTTTCGTATGTTGCGCATGTTGTGCCTGCAGTCGGAGGGCGCATCAAAACCGAACACGAGGCTACTGACCTGCGTCCACGCGATTGATGCTCCCTGCCACATAAGACGCCTTGATCGACCAAACAAACTCAAATAATCAGCGCGATCTGAACCGATCAACGAAAACAAACCGATTCACGTAACAGTAATGGTTCGGTTGAGGAACATATAAAAGCTCAAGCGTTTTGGCCGTTTCCTGTCCCTTGTCCATATTTCATTCAATCGCTTGTCCTCTCGTGTCTACTTGTCATAAGGATGAAACTATTACTTCGTGCCTATCACTCTAACATGGAGTGTCTTGCGTGTGATTCGTTTCCGGACAGACTCAAATCGTAAATCGATGCCTCGAGCGCCCTCATACTTACTCAGAAAACCGTATCACTTCTTCCTGCACAAGCACTGGGAAAAGCTTTTTCAAGCACTCCCGTTCCTCTGCATCGAATCGACTGCTCAGAGACGGTGACTTGAAGGTCACGATAGGTAACGATTTGCCGAACCGACTGACTAGAGCGGCTGCGATCTGCGCCGTCTCTTCTTCCGCACCGCGCAGATATGGGCAAACAGGATAGTCGGCCTCAAGGCCGAGGACGATGGACTTCACGGTCAAGGGAAGAGATGGTACGAGTTCGGCTAGATTTCTCCAGAGTTGCCGGTTGCGTTCCAAGTGCGCGAGGCTGGCGGTACGGCATGGACAAGTTGCTATACTGAACTGCATAGTGAATGTCTCCAGCTGGAGGCAGGACCTCAAGAGTTCTCCGTGCATTTCGACACCTGTGTTACCGTCAGTATTCAGCGCATGCAGCGTGCGTGATGTATATACCTGCAGCTATTGCCCATCCGACACTGAAGCCGAGATGAGTGAGATTTGAGCCAACACCCGTTTCTAACAAAACGCGTATCAGGCCCTCCCAATCTTGCTCGCTTCGAAAGACGGTCGTGTCCATGTGTAACGCTTTCAGACTATTCTTGTAGCGAAGCGCTTGGACCAGGCCGGATACCCCTTCTATTTCCAACATCTCCGTGCAGATTGCAGATACTTTCGTTTGCGAATCGTAGGATGTAGGACCAGCGGTGTCTCCAGATTGTGTCAAAAAGCTGCACTCGACTCGCAGCGTGTCGATCTCGCCGAACAGGCCCACGAGACGTATGGCATCTTCGAGTGAATCTGGATCATCGCGGGAGTGATCGTTGTGATACCGAATTTCTACAGTTGGCATGCGACATCTTGGAAATGGGAGTGTTGAGGGCGGTGCGGTAAGGTAGACGTCCGTTAAACGAACTGTTTGAAGACGCGATAACAGAGATAGGATGGAGCAACAGAGCTCAGTATCCACACGCGCGTGCGTGCGCCGGCCCCAAGAAACAATCTCTAGTTTGCGTACGGAGGCACAGATGGCCGGAGACGTTTGCAGGAAATCCCGAAACTGTGCCAACCTCCCAATAGGGCAGATGCCATCTGAGAACTCACAGACGGCGTTGATGAATATGAAAGGCTGTGCGATATGGCGCCATGTATGGCAGACGAGCGAACACGAACGAAGATCCTGTTTTGAAACTCTGCCGACGAAATCTGGGACAAGATTCTGGATAATCAGGCGAATTATTTCTGGCGGGAGACCGGAAGGCATGCCGTTATCTATCTGCGTGGTGAGTAGGAGACTTCTCGCTGACATAAAAGAATCCGCACTGCGCGCAGAGGAATCCTATCGAAGTTGAATATGTTTGTTGTCGACTCGACGTTATGAGACGAAGAGATTGGTGTCACTGTCAATGCCAGATACAAAGAGAAGGCACGTCAGAAGGAATATATATATGAGGCGAGGACGGCGAGAGTGTGTGTGGAAAAGCTAGCTCGTCATGGCGAGCGAGATGAAGATAAAGGATATCTATAATACAGCAACAGCGGGCGTAAAGGCGGTCCTTGTGAGCGCAACCATGAGGGTCGGGAGCAAGGAACGTGAGCAGCACAGCGGTCGTTCTTGCCAAAGTTCGTCCCCGAGTCTAAACATCCCGATTGGGACATATTCTGAATAAACAGCCGTACGTAAGCCAGAATGGCATAGCAAGAGTTGACTTGTGTTATTTACCACTGTTTTACAGGCACCCTGAGCACCCTCAGTCGAACTGCATAATTCCGTCGCGCGCAAGCATCGGAAATGATCTCTTCAGATATCCCCGTTCTTCCGTGCTGACCTGCAGCCCGTACATAGACCTGAAAGCCACGACGGAAAGAGACTTTCCAAGCCGACCAACAAGAGCCACTTCAACCTGTGCTGTCTCCTCTTCCGCGCCACACAGGTTTGAGCAGGCAGGGTTGATGCAAAGATCTATTGTGAACACAACAGACTGTACAGTGAGAGGAAGAGAGGGTACGAGTTGGATGATGTCACGCCACAGTTTCCCATTGTGTTCTGAGTATAGGATAGATGTAAGACCGTGAGGGTGACCAGTCGCAAGGGGAAAAAGTAGAGCGAATGACTTCAGCTGAGGACAAGACCTCAAGACCATGCTTTGTGTGTCGATATCTGGCACATCGCGTGAGCAATAAGTCTGCATAGCACATGAAATTTAGACGACGCACCTCCGCTCATGGACAAGCCGAGATGAGTTAGCTGTGAACCAAGACCCGATCCCATGAGGGTGTGTAGGTCTACCCAAATGGTGTGATCTTTGAACGGTATGTCCATTTGTAATGAAATCAAGTTCTTCTCGTGGGAAACTGCCTGCGTTACCAAACCGCACATAATACCCGTGCGCTGCATAGCGGCCGCCCCTACTACCAGCGCAGATACTTTCGTCTGTGGTTTGTATGTGTGATCGGGATGGAGATATTCCATATGAAAACTGTCAATCTGGAACGTGCCAATCTCGTCGAACATATCCACAAGGCGGACAACGTCTTCGAAATCTTGCCTGCATTCATAGTGAACCTGCACGGCTGACACACGGTATCTTGCGAGCGATAGTGTGGATGGTCGTTCGGCGAGGTAGATGTCGCAAAAGCGAACTGTCTGAATGTGTGGCAAGAGAGACAAGATGGACCAACAGAGTTGGACATCCACGTGTTCCGGCGGGTTCGGAGAGTCGAGTTCATGCTTGGAAAGACCCTCTGAGTCTGCGTCCAGAGTCAGTTTGCGCACGTATGCACAAATGACCGGAGCCCCTTTGAGGAACTCCCGAAACTGTGCCAGTCTTCCTGAAGACTTAATGCCATTTGTGAACACACAAAGAACATTGGAGAACAAAAAAGGTTCTGAGATCGCTCGCCATTCATGGTTTACGAGCGAACATGAGCGAAGATCTTGCTTTGATGCGATCCGGTGGTAGTTCGAATCGACGTGATGACCTGCGCTAGATGCGAAATTCGCTACAATGAGGCGTATGAGTTCCGGTGGTAAAGGGAAAGATTCTCGTGGCATGGCTGTCTATGAGAGTAGTTAGAGTATTACCCGTCGTGAACGTGAGAGGCAAAGTCTCTAAGTCGGATATAACTCACTTGGGAAGCGCTGCCACTACTTGACTTGCGAAATAGCAGGCCAGCGTGCAGCTGCATGCATAACACTCTCATTGAAAGCAGGTCTGAAGATTACAAGCTTTGAAGCTTTTCGATGTTGGAAGTTGAAACGTTCACTGCCCACTGCCAGCGCTTGGTCCAGGAATTGTAACAACAACATCAATTGATTGGTTCATGTCCGAAATATGGAGTTATCAGAATCGAATCTTTACCGGTTCTTGGGGGAACCGGCGAAGGTGACTGCGAGTTAACGTCAGAGGGCCGTAGTTCTACACAAATTTCTGATTGGGATCGTTGGCGAGGCGTGTTCTGGTGATTTAGGGTTCTACCAACTTTTTGTATAAGTTCATATATCAGGCCCAACGGTCCTGAAGAGCGGCAGCAAAGAAGCTCGAGGTTCATGCTAAGCACACCACACCATCGACTGAAGTCCCAAGATGTAAGAAAGGTGTATTGAGCGATATAGATACAGCAGGCCACGTCTCAGAAACCACTAGCAGTTACACGCAATTGCTCCAACTTCTTCAGCACCTCGCCCACGGTCCGGTCCAGTTCTGTCGCGATGGAGCTCTGCTTGGTCGCAGGCAGCCTTGCGTACGTCTCACACAAGTCGCCGTCGACCACAGCCTTCACTGGCACGTAGTACCCGCGCCATGAAAGGTGGTCGCGTCCGACTAGGCTGCCCTGCTCCGTCCGCATGTGCTGCTCCAGCGTCGAGATAAAGTCCACGTCCTCTTTCGAGACAAAAGGCACCAATATGCCAATCGTCCCGTGAAGCCCAGTGTAAAGAAGAACTTCGCGCCCTCCGGCCACCATTGACACTTTGTTGATCGAGGTGATAATATCGCCCACGTGGAAGTGAGCAATCATCTTCGTCTTGTGTGGTGCACCGGCAAGGAGGCCCTTCTCGTGAAGGATACCCGCACCCGTGGGGTCGTCGTCGACCTGGTCGGATATCTTGGCGTCTAGTCGGTTGACGAAGACGTTGCCGAAGCGATCGCCTGCAACGACGGTGTTGTAGTCGACCATAGCTGCGGATGAAATCCACCGAGGCTGTGTGTCATCGGCGAAGACAAGGAGGCGGTTCTCTGGTGCCTTGTATACCGCAAAGAATATGGACTCCTGCATGTCACCTACTAGTATCCGCGATCCTTGCGTGGCTAGCGTGACAATACCCGCCGAGAACGTCTGATGACGACAATAATTAGAACTAGGGTTACGTGTTATAGCGATATGTACGTACTTTGTTCTCCACCTTTCGTAGAAGTTTCTTCTTACCCATATCGTACAACCTTAGCGACTTGCCAACACCGGCAACGAGGCGTCCTTGGAACGCTAATACAGATAATGGTACATCATTTGTCTCAGTCTATGAAGAGCATAAGTCATGAAGTTGGCAGAGCGGAGAAAGATAACGGTCAGCCCACCTTATGCAACAACTCTAAGCCTTGTCCATCGTCCGTGAACCGGTATGTACGGAGGAATCCGCTCGTGCATGAACGTGGTGCAAGGAACGTGTCCTGCGCAGTTCCTACGACAAGGTGCAACTCGCCTCCGCGCACAGCGAATGGAACGACAGCAATCGAGAATGGAGCCTCATTGTTGTCCAATGGGATGAAGGCAACAGTTTTTGACTGTCGAGGCTCAGTATCATGCAGATAGCAATATAGAAGGGCGTACTCACTTCAGCGGGGTTAATAATGCGAATGCCGGCACCCCAGGTGCCTGCAGGCGCTTTTGGTCGCCCGAACACTTCGGGTGGGAGGTCAAGCACCTCATCATCGACCTTCTTCCCTTCTTCTCGCTGGGTTTGGAGTCAATAAAGATTGTACAGCAATGTGATTAGCAGAGAAAAAGCCCACCATTTTCGCGATCCTCTTTTTGGCCGCATCTTCTCCCAGCACACGGTGATCGCCCTCTATCATATACAGATAGCCGTTCGACGGATGGGTGATTACTTTGCGTGGCGTATACGATAGAGGAATGGCGTCCTGCTTCAGCTTAGTACCTAGCTTTGGTATCTGGAAAATTCTGAAGAAAGGTATCAGTAAACTAGCATGGGAAGGAGAGTGGAACAGAAAGCTCAGTAGGAACAATTGGTAATATTTAAAATCTCAGCAGTTCACCGTGAAAGGTGTCTCTGGATCTCTTATACTCGTCTTTGCGGAAACAAACAAGGAAGGTGTCACTCGCCTGAGCACGCTCCCAGATATACCAATCAGACCTTCTGGGCACAGTTCTGCAGAGAAACTCCACGCATAGTCCAGGTTCTCGAAGATAAGAGGTGTGAAGTGCATGAGGTTTTGGTAGGTGTAGTTCAACCATGACCGTGAAGAGAGCGCAAGAATGCCAGGATTCCGCTGGATCAGAACACGGATGAGGCGGATTGGCCGGGTACCCAAGAATCTAAGGAAAAAGAGTCACTAAGAAAACGCATCTAAGGGACCATGATAAACACTCACCGTGTACGTGTGTCGGTAAGTTGGCCATTGATGGGGTCGAGGACGGTACGAAGGAGGACACCATTTTGCAAACCGATGTTCACGAAAGTAGTCGGTGAAACCTTGTTGATACCCGCATCGAGCATGTCCGCAATGCAGATAGCGGAAGGCGGCGCCGTTAAGGCTTGCAAACTGATCGTCTCGAGAGTGCTTTCGGGATCTAGGGATACGATGCGGACAGTTTGGTCCTCACAACCCACAGCCTGGAAAAACAAACCTAAGGCTATAAGCGACAAAAGATCAAATACCGACACGCACCAAATATGGCGTCCGCTGACGACCCTCCGGTACCTCTGCGATACTTAATGCCAACACAGTGCTACCCATCGCCTTGCGGTCCTGGTACTCATTCAGCTGCCCGTCGAGATCGAGCTCGAAGTAGACGAGCTCGGCAGAACTCAGTGCTACGACAACTTGCCGCTTGTTCGTAGTCGCGCTGACGATGGTCTTCCCCTGTGGTACTCTCCATTCGTTTACGCGACGGTCGGCCAAGACGTGTCGAATACCGTGAGGGTGGACCTGCAAAAGGGCATCCGCGCCAATTTGTTGGACTGCTAGTGTTGGTGCGGACGAAAGGAAGCCTGTGTCTTGCACTTCTTCGATGGTTTCGCCGATGGACAAAACAAGAGTTCCGTTAACGAAGGAGAGGATGATGTATGAATCATAGGGATCTGTGATTTGTCAACAGATGTCAATATTTGCAATATAGAGGGATCGTGAATCAAGAGACATGCCGTCTTCCTTCAACTTCGTCGTCCATACAGCATTCGGTATACCGGGCAAGTCCGAGCTAACAACTTCCTCTACCTCCAAACCATGCCGGAGCATCCTGAACGTGCTGCGCGCCCCACGACCGCACGCAGCGAAGATTTGTGGTGTATCCGAATTTGGTAGCAAGTTCATGACCTTGGCGTCCAGTATAGGGTCGAGCGACTCGAGTTCGTCGACAAGCGTCAGGTTGTCCAGGCCACGGGGACGGAAGTAGGCGCGAGGGAGTGCCTCAGAAGGATCTGCCATACCGAATTTTGGGTAGGAAGTGGAAGAAAACTCAGGTTCGTTATCGTCGTCACCGAGCTTCTGGAATTGGTATAAATGGCTATTTGATTATTGAATGAGTTAGTCTTGATACTGGAGGGAATAAAAAAAACTGATTTACTGGTTGCCAAATTCTGCCGCGACGAACAAGAAACCGGACTTCAAGATGCATAGACTGGACGCAACTGGCACGGTATCGAAGTATTTGATCTTCACCGCCCTCACATCTTGCTCGTCGTGTTCTATGGTGACCTTGTAGAGATCACCCTCTTCGCTCTGAAGAAGGAAGAAGAAGGCTCCCTGAATTTTATGTCAGACATGGTTCATCCGGGCACCCCATCTATACTCGTACCTTCATTTTGTGCATGACCGCGGCAGTGATAATAAGACCACGCTCAGGGTCTTCTAGTGGATGTTTTCTTCTTGGAATAGGAACACGATGCTGTGGAGCATCCATGTGTCGATATATGATATGGTCTTCGCAGCAAACCAACACACCAGATGGCCCATCATAACGGTCGGACGACGCCAATTGACCACCAGGGACCTGAACGAGAAGGTTCGCTCGTGGGTCCGTTGGCTCACTCCATTTGCGGACAACGTGATTCAAGCCGAGGTCGAGTTCGTAATATGTGAGCATCTATGTGAAGACGCGTAAGCGCCAATAACGGGACAGTCTTTGCATTGCGCACCTTTTCCGCATTATTGAACGCCTCTCCCGTTGGATCCTGATCCGACTCCGTGTAATCCACCTCTAATGCGGCGAAAGTTGGATTCTCAAAACCGACGTCAAGACCAACAATATGGTGGATGATGGAGTTGTTCTTGTGTGCCTCAAGCGGCGACGAAATCGTCAAGTTCGCCGCGGCGTCTCGGTTGAGAATGTAGACAAGTTTCGATTTCTCTACTGCCGCAATCATGACACTTCGACCCTTGGGGTCAGTGGCGAGATATTGCCCAGGAACGATACGACGCGCTCCCGATTTGCCAAAAGTCTCCTGGTGGACCTTGACGAAGCTGCTGGTCTTTGGGTCATAGTCGAGAATGACAATCCGGCCAGAATCGGAGCCTACTATCGCGTAGTCTGAGGACGAAGAGGTTATGAATAGGGAAAAAGGTCGATACGTACGGTAATTGCTCACCCTTGGTTCCTCCAGTTAAGCGAAAGGCTGCAAGAGAACGGATAGAGCCGAAGACATCGCTGGCTACAACCGTAGAGACCTTCCCTGTCTGCACGTCCGGTCGTAGTAGCTCGATACGGGTACCGCGAGAGACGATGATTTCCTGTTGCCGTGCCCCAGAAAAGTTGCCGACAATAGCTTGGGTTATGGCGGTGGGTGGCTGAAGAGTGAGATTGTAGAGATGCATCACGGGCCGCCCTTGAAACTAACCAGATGCTAGAGACACGACGAGTGTCAGATGGGTCCTGAGTAGTGTGCTGCCTGTATCGCCAACGACCGAACCGTGCTGGATGGAGATTCAATGGAAAGGGACCAAGGGCAAGCGCCCAAAGTTCAAGCGATTACCCCGCCCAAATTTTGAGGATAACTGACTTGTCTACAAATTATAAATGGGGACCTGACTATGCTTCAACGCGACTTTCCCCATGATATCAGGGTCCTTTATTTGAGCTCCTTACAAGTCTAGTTGTAGCTGTCTCAAGTCTGCATTCGTATCAAGGGTGGGATTTGTGATGTTTTGTTATCAGTAGGGATTATGTTTGGATAGATAGGTTATCTTTGAGTAAGTACTTAATGCTTACCTGAATAGCATTGAACAATATAGACTCCGATCTCAAGCGCCGGTATTTTCGAGGTGGGCGGACATCGAAAATCTGTAAACTGCATGTCTTGGTTCCTTCTGAAGAAAAGAAATCACACATTTTGTACACCGCGTACGGCATACGTTCAGCTGTGGTACTACCTACACAGCAGGTGGAATTGGAAGAGAACACTCCAACACCCACATAACGGGGGAGCCCAGTGTCGATGACCCCTAGAACGGGTGGGGACGAGCCATTTCTGTTTTTCACCCTCTCTGTGCGCCCTTTTGTCCTCTGTACTTCTGCTCGACTCCTTGTTCCATCCTCAATATCAGTTCTCCCTGACAAGGACGCACGATACTTGACCGGCGGAAGCTCACGACCACTGCAGCCGTTGTCCACTGCTTGAGTATGTCATGTGTCTCCCCGAGTGCCATACTTGTTAACGAAGACTATCAAGGATTTCTCAGGTGCCTTTAAGAAGAACCACACGCGATGGCATCTTCACTTCCAAGCAGCTCTCCGCAGGGATTCGGAAATTCGGCCTCCACTAGTGCGAGCAACCCGGCGGTCTCGCCTCATGAATCACTCTGGCAGTCTCGCACTGCTATCAAAGCCGAACTTTCAGGAAAGCTGGTGTTTGATCAATACAATGTTCTTTCCCGGGTGGGCACCTCCAAGGTCGATGAGATTGTGACGAAAGGCTGTTTGAATGCTTTAAAGCACCCAGATTTCACCCGACATTAGAAAAAGCTAGACAATATCGTCAAGAAGGCCGAGAATTCGGCCCACCCAGTCAATCGTGAACCCGAGATGTATCCCTCTTTGGTAAATCTTCTCCCCGAACGTGTTTCGAATCGTATTCATTAGTGTCAAACCCTGCAGGAGGCGATGTTTGAAATCATTACAGGTCAATCCAAGAACGGTTACTGTCGAAAGTTTCATCCGACTACCCATAGTACAGACACTACTTCAGAGGTTCACGGGATGGGCTTCGATATCGCTCGACCAGACTTCTCTCTTGTGGATCCGGAGGCTCTTGGACACCCTACTACCCAGAAGACTCATCACTCGAATCATGCACCACAGTGGCGATATCAGCAAGGATTTGTGGAGGTCAAGCAAGGACCCCGCGCTGACTGTGCGAACACGGTCGTCGATATCGTTCAACAATCTGCTGACTATGCTCGTCTGCATATGGCTGCTCGGCCTTTTCAACTGTTCAGTGTCGGCCTTCTGATCTTTGGAATGCGCTTCTGTGTGGCGATTCACGACCGTGACGGCGTCACGTTCTCCCCCCAGGAGGACCTCAACACTAACAAAGGATTGGAGCTATTCATACGTATAGTTCGTCGTATGGCATGCGATATGACGCCGATTGAGCTCGGCCAGGATCCTACAGCACAAGTATTTGCTCCTGACCATCCAGCAACCATCGAGCTACGGGACAATGCTCTCGTTCATCGACTGGATGCTTCTGCAAAGTTCCCAACATACTCAGTATCTTTCGGCGGTCATCATCAGCGTCATTGGGGCACTGTCTCTATGGTCTGGTCATCTGTTTCGCTGCTGGGCAGGGGTACTACTGTCTGGATCGTCCGGGAACTCATCAACGACAAGCCCACTGGCGATCTTAAGATCTTGAAGACTGCGTGGAGACATCGAGATCGGACCCCAGAGTCTGAAGTTTACAAAGCCTTGGACAACGGCTCGGGGCACCCCGCCGTTGCAAAATTTGACACTGGGGCCGACGTATGTTTCCCAAATTCAGATGGACAGAAGATTTGCGTCTCACGACTGCGTGGTGCGCCTGCCACGGACGACGATCCGACTCTTCATCGCCTTATCCTATCCAGCGTCGGGCGTCCCATCTGGGAGTACAACACTGGAGAAGAGCTGCTCCGCGGTCTGAAAGCTGCTGTCCTAGGTAGGGTTTCCTAATAGTCAGTGCTTAAGTGCTAACATACGACACAGGTCATAAATACCTCGTCGAGAACGGGGTGCTTCACCGCGACATCAGCGCAGGGAACGTGTTACTCTCGTCGAACCCGGTACCAGGTGGCGAGGGGTTTCTGACAGATTTGGACCTTGCATTCATTGCCAAGGAGTCTCCGCTCTTTGTGGTCAATGATGTCAGCCATCAAGCTAGCCATCCTGTCTCCGACAGAACGACTGGAGCCAATCAACCTGATATGCGAGTTCACGACAAGCATCAAGTATGGGTAGATCGCAGTTTCAAACATGATGCACATATAACAGTGAGTCGCTTCATGCTTTCACAAGGCAATCTGGCATTAACGTCTTATCTCCCCATAGGGAACGGTGCAATTCATGTCAATCCGCCTTCTAATGACTATCGATCGTATGAATCAAGGCGCACAGCCAGGCGATGAGTACGTGGACCCGAACCACTACGTTCGCGACGACGTTGAATTCTTCCTATGGGTTCTGTGTTATGCTATTATGCGGCACGTCGTATCTTATGGAAAACCTCAAGACCTGGCAGTCCAAAAATCCGCAGAGAGCCGTTTTTCGCAGAACTTCGGATGTCTGACTATCGATGCCGTGCTCTCAAACCGTGCTGGATTGATCATCATGAATATCGAAAGTCTCAAGCACGGTATGTCAAAGAATATGCGCGATTGGATGATACAGTTTCAGGAATATCTTATGCACATGCCGACACACCGCGCCTTAACTGGCCTGGAGCTGACGCACGATGTCCTCATTGAGAAGCTAGATGAAGGACTCACGTGCATTATCAGCCCATATTTTGGGATGGATTCATCTCTCAGATGTTAACTCGTGTAAGCCTTGGCGAAGTTTCGTTTTCGTCTGCATGTAGTTCAACTTTTTAGATTACTAGCGATAGATAATCGAGGTCACTCAATTTGCAGTACATACTCTTGCAAAGTTCATTAACCAGATAGCAATTGTTCCGATATGTTCAATTCAACAGTTGAGAAACATCGGCGGATGAAGGGAGATGCTGATAGTCGTGAAAACATGGTACATAAATACAAGATAATACTGTCGCCTATAAAGTGGCAAATTCCGTCGAGTTAGCTCTGTACCGTGTCTCATGTTTGACAGGGCCATTGTCCTCGACTGTGTTGTTCTGAGATGGGGCGTCCATTACAGGTTGTGCGTACACAGGAGAGGAGAAATGCTCTCTGAGACGGTTGGTGACTTGACGCTGAACCTACAAAACAAATTTATATTTCAGTTAAGCGCATATAAAAGATGAAGTTGTGCTGACCTCGCCAGTCACAGTTCGAGTGACTTGGAACAGTGGGCCTACCATTCCTAGCTGCACGATTACCCACCTATAGTCGCGATCATCAATATTTGGACAGTACATATGATTAAGGAGGATACTCACGCAGAAGCGGCGATGATGAGGAGCATGGTGAAATAGAGTGGGTTGAAAAGGACGGCCATGGCTTCGTTCCATCCAAGAATCACGAGCATACCATACATCCAATAGGGCACCTGTGCGACGCTCGAAACTGTACTGCGTTTTGCCTCAACGTAGTACGCGTCTGCATCCTTACGGAAGCGGCTCGTGATATCGAGTGCTTTAGTCTCAGTGAAGATTATAAGAGTCGAAGGGAAGTCAAAGTCATCCGCATCCGGTGAGAGGGAGTCCGAGGTTTCCGAATCCAGGGTATATTCTAGCGAGGGGTCCGTGGGGGATATCTTGGAGTATAGGGGAATAAGTTCCAGAGTCTGTACAAAGACAAAGGCGCATGAGTACGATCGGACACGAATAGGCGCAACAAGCAAGACGCACGTTGTCCTTCGCGGACTTGAAGGCACCATCAATATCGTCCTCCGGCGTCCATACGCGCGGTACACCCTTCTCATCATAGCGGAAGCGCTCTTCAAAGTGGGTGCGCAGTTTGGCGAGGAACGACGTGTCCGACGTTTGTTCGTCGATCTTGGCGCGTAAAGCCAACCACGCGCGCTTGCGAAGAATTGCTAACGCGGTGTCATTCTCCTCCTGCGTGCAATCGAAACCTAGATGCGCAAGTCGATCAGAGGTCATTATATTGCTCGATACATTTGAATCCACGTACTCTTGGCTTTCGTAAGATAGATTGTTTCAGACTTGTCCAATGCTTCTCGGAATGTCTTGAGGACGTTGTCCCACATGTCAGGAGCAGGCTTGTTGAGACATAAGTCCACGGGTTCCGAGATTTGCCTCTTAAAGTTTCGCTAAAGACAACAGAGTCAGAACCATACAGCATCAGAGCGACGGGTAAACATACCTCGATAGCGTTAATCATCTTTTTCGTTTCGTCCTTCCTGCATTGATCTGCTACGCCTCTGATCTCTTCCTTCAACAACGTGAACTCGTCCTCATACGTCCAATCCGTCTCCTCAACCAAGGCCTCCTTTCCGCCGTCTACAAAATTCTTCTCGCAGCGGGCCCGCACAGCGGTGACGACCTCAGCGAAGTTATAACCTTCCCCACGCATACCTTCGTGCATCTCCTTCTTGAACGCAACAAGACATGATTTGTGCAGGTTCTTGAGTTGACCGAGGAAAAGCGGGGAGAGCGTGGAATCTAACACTGAGATGAGGTCGGCCCGTTTACGTTTGTACACAGCTTGGTGGTAGCGAGAGGCATCACGATCATAGCGGGCTGAAAGAAACGAGATGAGGGGAGTGCACAGCATCAAACTGGATATACTGACCGAGTGCTCCCGTACGCCATGCACGCATCATGCCACCCAAGCCTTCTACGACATTACCAGCTTCAATCGGGCGTCTTTGCGGCTTCGCTTGTTCGGTGAATTCGGCAAGAGCAGCTGTTGAGATTTCATCACACCGGAACTGTGCCAGCAGTTCTTGCTGAGTAGGCAAATCCAAGTCCTTGTTTGTTTGGACTTGTTCCTACGAAGAGTACATCACGTCAACTGGAGAAACGGATGGCATTGGAGAGGAACGTACCCAGATACCCTCCATATAGAACGCCACACCGTCGGCTGGAATACGCTTGTGGTAGGCTGGTTTGAATACATAGTCGTCCCTGGACTTGTCTACGAAGCGCTTCCTCAGCTCCTGCACCTCCGCTTCGAACTTATCGGGGACGAGCACTTTATGCGACAGAGCCGCGAATGACAGGTCGAAATAGTCAGACAGCTTGCTGTCCTTCAATTCCGGAGGCTTAGATAACGAGTCCCAGATCTTCTGCATGTCCGCGGAGAGTGTGGCTTGGAGGTTAGCAAGAGGAGTTGCACCGATGTGGTCTCGGATGACGAAGAGTAGTAGAGTGCGAGGGTTACGTCTGAAGGATAATGGATGGTCAGCACGTTATGCATAACATTGACGAGTTCGCGTACCCGTCTGATGTCTTCTTCCCGAACAAGCCCAAGTTGACTTCGAAGACCGTCTTCAGAAGGCCCATATTAGCACCCTGATATAAGCCAATTTGGTGTTCCCATAGGTTAATTATGAGCACTTCTGATGAAGCCAAGGAGAACAAGGCGGATTTGCGTTCAAAATCCTGACGCTCATGAGTTAAGATTAGTGATGCTGTCAAGAACGGCAGCGTACCTGGTCTTCCCCCCGTTCTCGTCCGTCGGTACCCTCCACGTCCAAGACCATTACGTTCATATCCTTCCCTCGACACATCCAGATACCTGCAGAGGCACGGTTACACCTTACACCTTATCTTCGCAAACCCACGCACCCTTGGTAGTCTGCTGCCGCTTTGTCTCATCCATGACGTCGAAATTTGTACCAAATAGTCTGTTCAATAGTGTACCTAATTTGCACGTCAGTAACGGTCACTAATCAGATTATCAACACGTACTTTTCCCCGTTGATTGAGATCCAAATACAGCGACAATATCGTAGTTAAAACCTGCATGCTGGAGACCCCAACGTTCCATCTGGTGTGTCAAGTCGGGTCTTTGAGATAACAGACACGTATAAGCAGAAGTAATGCTGTATTATATATCTACACGTACGTGAATGCCTTCTCATCGTCGATGATTTGCATACGCTCGAAGGTGACGGCGGTGTCACCATTGGCTACATGACCGTTGGTGACTGTACGACGAGATCAGGCCACCAGTGAGCTGCACAGTCTGACAGGAAATTTTCTGCAACTTACTAGGTTCTGTCATTATGGCTCTGCAAGATATAGAGCAATGTAAAGGAACGGAAAAGGTGTGGAGGTCGCAAGTCGTATGGTTGAAGTGAGGTTGCCCCAACGCGGCGCCGTCACGTCGAGCCATCGCACGTGGAACAAGCGCGTTCCTGATCAGGACGTCCACCATCCAATATTCGTCTACAATTTACACGCGAACTGGTCTTGGAATTGCGGAGAAGAACACGACACGGTTCAGATAATATACAGCTGATACATTGGCTACGCTCTTTTTTCACTTGTTTTTCATCCAGCGACAGTTCCAGGTGGCCACGCGAGTCAACGCCTCGGTGGCCTTCGAGTTAACTCGTTCGTGATGGATTAGACTTTAGATATGAGGAAAGTGTTAACATCTTTCATGTGAACGTGCAGACATGACTCAGAACTCACATTCATCTCCGCTAGGCTCAGGATAATCCCATGGATACTTTCGAATAATGGGTCGGTTACGAGGCGTGGCGGCTGTGGCTTCTGTCTGGACGATTTCGGGAGAATCAAAAGCAATCGCGGATATGATTTGGGCAGACGGAGGAGCTTGTGCCCTCTGCGTAGCCGCGTTCCTCTCATCCACGGCGAGCCTCTTCATGACCCAGCGGTCAGCCTTTCAGTCCACCATCAACGATTTGAACTCACCTGCACCTCCGTCAGCTGGTAGAATTTGACCTTCGTCCTAGGTTTGCCAGGATCCTGCACAATGCGCTTGGGCGTGAGCTTGTTCATCTGAACCGCTCGTAGCTACTATCACCCATCAATCATTTTTCGCTACAAGTCCTGTGTTATGGGTACGCACCTTGAATTGGTGCATCGCCTTGGACCGTTCTATCTCTCCTTCCTCGGCCTGCGGGTGCCCCTGGGAAGCAAGGTTGTGGGAAATTGGGGCACTCGTTTGTTTCTCCGCGTGAGTGCGCGATCGTTTCTCCTTACGCGCATTGGGATCATAGGGATGAAAGTGCGTCTGCGTGTGTGTGACGTTACTGTCGCTTGCAACCTCAGTCATGTCAAAACCTGGGTCAGCAGTAGATGAGGGAAGATTGTCAGAAGAACAGTTCAGGGGAGGGCCGCTCTGGAGTCCCATGCTCCTATTCTTGATCGACGCGTCGGACGTCGGGGGACGCGTCATACACGTCGATAGGGGTGTAGATACCCCTTCAAAGTATTCTCATATGTACCATTTCCATTGAGACACTGATGATGAACTTTGGATTAACGTAGTTGTATCCTGTGCCACCGAACTTCAATCATCGATCAAAACGATAGGCATGAGCATTGAGCACTAGCGTTGTTGCTGCACGTAGGTCGAAGACTTTGCCTGGGTTCCAATCTGTTTATCTGATTCACAAACAGGTAGCCAATCCGAGGGCCAGTTGGCGCAATGATTCGAATGTTGGGGTGTCAAAATGAACGGAAATGCGGGGCTACAGAACAAGAATAAAAGAATAGGATACAAACTTTAGTGAGCTCCCTATGCCTCGCCAACTACCTTCCTTCCGATACATCTCCATGACCTAACCCGCGATATCTCTGCGCGCCGTCGCACTGATGCATCAGTTTGCAAACACCGCAGTTCACGGCAAGGAGACTTCGAAATTGACTGTTAGGTCGAGGTCAGCACACGGATCTGTAACGATAGATGTCGTTGGGACACACCAGAGAGTGGGTTGCCAACTTGCGAGAACCCATGGGTCGCACCCCGTCCAGCTCCCGCAGGACTGAAGGACACCGTGGCCAGATTGTACTCACTGACGGGACACGCAATATGGAAATAACACGTAACGTCCCTTGCTTCGACTCTGCTGGTGTATGTCACCCATCCTTCCGTGCCTTTGGGATTCATAGCTGTCGCGAAGGTCATGGTCAGCGGACGTACATATCATGACATCGCATAGTCGTCGGCTTACAACTATTTCCCACAGCTACAACTATGCACTCGCGGCTGGTCGTACCAGCAGCAATAGTATGTGGCGGGGCGTGATCGTCATCCCATCTGCAGCTATCAGCGACCACCGCAGAACCCTGTACGATGGTCAAATCGCTCTCGAAGCTGTTCTTGATAGTAAAAGTTGAGGTCCGATCAACGATCTCAGGGCTGGGGGGTATCATAACCACGCTCATTATACTAATGCCTTGTACGCGCTGCGGAGGGTGGTGGCCAAGGTGGGTAGTGGGCAGTAAAGATGTCACGCGTAATTGCGACTCAATTGACTGCATGCAGTCCCTTTATCTGGACAGCACGCCGGAACAGAGAAGTGACGCTGATGCGAGACCAAGCGCTCCTGAAGAAGGCCAAACTTTGTTCAATCTGTGAGTATCATAAAATGGTTCAATTACGGCGCCCTCTTAATCTATGCATATTAGGTGAGAAATCACGCCGTTCTATCAATGCCCGTGTTCTTCTCGTGTTCCTTGTAGTGTGCTGTTCAACAACAGTCTTATGCGCGCTTGAACCTCAAAGACTAATACTAATCAGTAAGTGGTCAGTTGCGCTGCGTGGGGTGCAGATGTCGCATATAAGTTTTGTGAGCAATGGAAATATTGTGCTCTGACATTCAATACTCCGCATATGTTTTCAGGACAGTACATATAAAACCAGTCATCTCAAGGGCTAACGATGACTTGTCAGGTTCGAAAGATGGGCATGAACGGACTGGTACGACCGCGATTGACGTAGCGGCCGCTCTCCGACTCCGCATGACATGCATATTTAGTGAGATCTCTTTTCTTTCGCCAACCATTTCCCCTCGACGCGTCAGCGCCCGATCGCTATCGGTCATGGCAAGGACACCGCAAAATCGACTGCCAGACCGTCGTCAGAACACAGACTTACAACAGTAGACGTTGTGGTGACATACCGGAGAGTGGGTTGCCAGCTGGCTTGAACCCATGGATCACACCTTGTCCGGCGCCCGTAGGATTGAAGGACACAGTGGCCAGATTGTACTCACTGACGGGACATGCAATACGGAAGTAACACGCAACGCCCTTCCCTTCGACCCTGGCAGTGTATGTCACCCATCCTTCCGTACCTTTTGGATTAGCAGCTTTCGCAAATACAACGGTCAGCATATATACATTTTGTAATGGCGTAATCGTCAGCTTACAACTGCTCCCTACAGCTACAACTCTGCAATCGCGACTGGTTGTACCGGCAGCGATTTTGTGGGGCGGGGCGTGATCGTCATCCCACCTGCAATTTTCGCTGACCTCTGCGGACCTTTGCAGTATGGTCAAATCGCTCTCGAAGTTGTTCGTAATCGTGAAAGTGGAGGACCGATCAATAATTTGTGGGCTGCCAAGGGGAGGTGGTCGAAACATAGTGCGGTAATAAGTCTGACGTGAGTAATGTTTCAGACAGCAACGACAATCGAGGTGAGCACCTTTTAGTAGGTGGGTTCATGCAGCCACGCAGATTGGATGTGGCTCTATACTCGTGTCCTGTGTGGGCTGAATGGCACGGAAGACTCAAGACAGGGAAGCAAACTCAGTGCAATTCAAGATGGAGCGACGATGGACAGCCTGAGAGGATCATGATAAGATCAATCGCCGCATGATTGTAGGCATTCTTGTGGTGAGATGCCCATCAAAGCCTGGAATCATCTGACGCACAGCCTGACATCCACGGTCTGAACCCATCGACCAAGGAATGAAGGGTCAACCAATGGGAATACAGTAGACTGTTCATTCTAGCAATCAACTGCATCTATTCGTCGGCTTAGGTGCATCTCCGTTAATGATTTTCAATTTCTCTCCCGTACTCACATGTAGTCGTGCATGTATCTCCGGGGCTGCTACACGCCGGTGATGGAGCCTTGCTCACTAGGCTACTTATTGCTGTCTATTACCAGAAACTTTCCGTCCCAGAGCCTTGGTGTGTCGTTCGTCACCGACGGGACTACAATGGACTCCCCCCCTCCACTTTCCGCTCCCCTCGTATGCGACACAGAGATTATCTATGCTATCAACCGCCAACCGCCCAACCGATCGGCTAGTTTCACAATCACGAATTTGTTCCATGCACGCCTAACTCGTGCCGAGTTCAAGGCAGAGGAAGGCGAATGGGATTATGATTCCGAGCCGCCGAAGGTCATTGAAGCACAGAAGAGTTCGCGTCCTTGCAAGCTCGTCCCTCGCGGCAATTCTTGTGAGTAGTTCACCTCACCTCCATATTTATCACCCTGGATACTCACATCGGATGAAATAGCACTAACCCCTAAGGGGACAAAGGGGACCTGCGTTTATACGACGTACGCCAATGGAAAAGACATCAGACTCCGCTTCCATGTAGAATGTCCCGTAGACGAAGATAATACTGCTACGGTGTACGTTGGCCCCGAGGACGCTGGTAGGGGTGAAATCAACGGCTTCTCGAGCGACGCTAATCCCCTAAAAGGTGTGCTATCTCGTTTATACGACCCGCAATTGTGATACCGATGCATCTTGCAGCCGACTTCGTCGTTTACAGCTAGGTGTTCAGACTGATGTGTGAACTGTAGTTTCGATGGATCGTCCATTGCCTCCGGGAATGGTAGAGCGGGTCACATCATCGCGTCGAGGTTTTCCTGATGCAAGGCAGAAAGTTTGTCATAACCCAGGCAACGCAGTTCATGCATGGAACTTCGATAGCAAAGGCATCGTGCCTCTAGTATCTTTAGATGTCTGATGATTACTTCGAAGTCTGTCTTCGGCTCTATTTCTAGGAGACTTCAGCGTAAGGGTCGCAATATATATTTTATCAGCTCTTGCAGTGTTCTGTCATTCAAAACTGCGTGCGGAGAGAATTTTGGCTTTGGACGCGTTCGCTATCTTATTTGCGGGAAATTCCAAGTTTGATTCTGGCGAAAGTTCCACGACTCAAGATGCATCAAAGAAAAAGAAGGCAAGATGCGTCTGACTCAAGGTCATCGCGGCAATGTCCCCATAAGTGCGGCACTTGATTTAAGCACTGGTAGCACACAGACAATGCAATCACAAATCGTTGGTGATACTACATGTACACAAGCAGACGCAACTCTGGGATATGTCATATGGGTTTCTTGGTTTAGTACAGAGGACAACAAGCGTAAAAATCAGATCCGAACAATTGCAAACTTCTTCCTTGTATATACCGTTGACGCTATACCAGATCTCGAACAGCGAGTACCTGCTACTCGAGACACTGGGAACCCTGGCCACAGCGGTAGCGTCATCACCTTCACTGGTGTTCAGGTGGAGACGGTGAACTTGACTGTACAATTGGAGAGTTATAAGCGGCGACGCCTGGGTAAGAAGGTTGTATGACTGACCACTGAGCGGCTTGGCCGAGAAGATGCTGGGTTCAGTCTTGGAGCGGAAGCCCGTAGTGCTCGGGATAAAGTCCACGGCGGTGGTATTGACCTCTGCCACGGGGCAGGAAACGGAGAACGAGACGGCGGAAGTCACGCCGTTGACTCTGACGTTATAGGTAATCGTCGCAGAGGTACCCTTGGGGTGGGCCGCTACAATAGTTGAACTTATCAGCGTCGAAGTCGCACAGAGCTAAGTATTCCAGAACGTACGGTCAGTACCAGTAGCCCTGACGACCATGGTACGCGAAGTGGCACCGGCAGCAATTTGCTGCGGGGGCTCACTGTCGGTGTCCCATTCGTTATCCGTCCCAAGGCTGTCGACAGATTTGAAGGTCAAAGGTGCGGGGAAGCTGTTCACGATAGTGAAGCTGGATTGGTAAGGCTGAGACATCTTAGAGAAATAAGCTGGTAGATCTTGCGGATGCGCCGAGGTACAGATACTGCGAACTGAGGAAATTCGTCAGTGGAAGTGCAGGGCTTTTATACCTCTACGGTCCCTGCAGCAAGGTCAAATGACGACAAGATACTTAGGAGAAAGTACCGTGGAATTTCATGCATCGCACGCGTTCTGCATTGTCGGAGTGCCGTATCGCCGCCGGTCGAGGTGGATGCACCCCAATTCTCTTCTGACTATGATGATCTACACTCCAATGGTCCTGCCCACCGTGATTGGACCTTATGCTACTTCATTTCTGGTTAGAACACGTTGAATACGTATTGTGCGTATGAATTGATGTAGCAGACCTTGCAGATTGCAGGGTGCCTTCTCCACTGTAGCATAGTCAGCAGAACGAGCTCACATGGTCGGAGCTAATACGACCTTCACGGTAAGATTAAACGAAAACACAGATCCCGCCTGACAACGACCAAGTTTTGTAAAAGTCAGTCGCTGCGAAAGATTGAAGATCAGATAACACGTACATTGTATACATAGTACCGAACTGAGTGAGATCGCGGATAATATGTCGAGATATTCGCATGCCTTCGTGCAGAATGACCGTGACGTCGGGTTCAGGATGGACGCACAACGTCGCATCAGCAGTACTGAGTGCTAGACAGGATGTCATATCACCTCTTTCGTCCAGTCTTGGCAGTGTAGTACTTACTATAGACGACAGTTCGACCTCTAACTGACATCGATCCCATGATAACGTTCTTCTGGCTTCGCATTGTGGAGCTTCAAGATTCCACCCACCGAACATTATTATCGGACCCTCCGTTCAAGGAATCAGTGAAATGTATCGATCGGAGAGCAAGGCAGAGCACGTTGCACCGGTTCTACGAACTCACCGGGTCTGCAGAAGTTTACCATTTGTTGCTTCACATGGCGAGTACCTGATCAGTACTCAGTTCCAGCCCAGGCCCGTATCAATTTGAAGTGACATTCGAAACTGAACTAGAAGTTCAGGCCGCGGAACAAGTTGCAGCCCTAAGCTTCAAAGCCTCCCCTTATTCATCATACCGCAACGGGAGGCGATGGATAGGGGAGCGGATTGTTCCCACTCACGTAGAAAATTAACGCACCGTTTGTGTGCTCTTAGATTAGCTGTCTTTGAGTTTTGCGCTCAACGGGTCGCCATGCTCGAGTCGAGTCCATAATTGAGCCTCGCTGCTCTGCTTTCGCGAGGGATTTGCTAGTAGTGATGCGCACCTAGACGGAGGAATGAGCTCATAACGCGAACACGTAAAGTTTCATACCGTTGGTACGCATCTCGCACCAGCTGACTCGAGCTGATGTATTGATGCATGGATGCATGATGCACAATGATGCACGATGAATGGAACAGCTACGAACCTCACCAATATGATCTTTTGGAATCTACCTATGCATCGGCACTGGAGGTACCTAGAAAAGGTACCCGTGATTCAATTTGCGAAATGGAACGCTAACAAACCCTGTGCGACTGCAGAACCGATGGAATGTGCGCTTCGTCGCTGTGCGTGCATCTGCTGATGCACTAGCCTCATCGACAGAAAAGGTCACAACAGGATATCATGCGTGGAATCAACCTCGTTTATCGCGATTTCGCGTTGGCTTTACGACAGTGAGCCAGCGAATATCTGAGTCTAAATCTGTGCTGACTAAGCAGAAGGCACACCGTGCCCGCCCTGTACTGATAGGCTAGTCCCTGCTTTCCTCCATCGTTTCTGGGATAACAACGACCGTCGATGGAAATATGAATGTGCACATCAAAAGTGTAGACGTAGCAGTGACTCTCGTAACCGCTACCAGTACGGTACAGGTACCATTGGGCCAAACTTCATCAGCAGCAGCATATGGGCAACGTAATGGAAAAGATACTATTATAACCAACAGTTATTGTTTTGACTAGCATCAGTCCCACTGTACATTTCTTACGGTCTTGCATTGCTGTGAAGCGTTTTAGTTATGATTGCACCCACTGCCTAACATCGTGGGATCTTCTGACAGTGGAATCACAGAAGTATATCAACGAACCACATCAATCAAGCGGGAAGTGAAGAAGAGTGCACTGCGCCGGCCCTCACAACTCGCCGGATGTGCAAAAGTTCCTTATTCGCAAGTTTGCAGCACAAACCAATACCTGTCCTGGCTTGTGCCAACACAAGCTCGGGTAGAATTGTAAGGTCTGAATGCGACACTTGACCAGGTTATAGTGCTTGATCGGTCGAGATCTATTATCTTCCTCATTTTTCGCAGCAGATATGGTGAAAGAACCAGGCTGGTCCTACTTACAAAAGAACATAGCACGTCATCTGCGCGGACAGAAGCGGCCGTCTTCGAGCCCGAGTCTTACGCTTTGAGAGAGTACTCACTTGAGGGGAGGTTGAGTGTCTCGTCTATAATATCCAATCACGATGGCTGGTAATCGAGCTTTCAGCGGGCTTACTGTAAGTCTAGGCTTTTGGTTCGGATACAAATGACTTTAATTTTACTGTACCTGTGCATCGGAACTCGTGAGAGACGATAAAGGTGCTCGTGATATGAATCTGCGAATGAGGGACTTTTGCTAACTCGGCGAGTTTGTAAAACCGGTGCAACGCGCTCTTCCTCGCTAGATTCCGACGAGCTGCATGTGTATTCGTTCAGTAATTTCATCGTTTCCATTGACAAGAGATCTCAAATTAATAGATGGTGGGTGAAGCAAGTTCAATGGGATTGTTTCCATTCGCCACACGCTGCAGAGACCACGAACCGTGTGGTCTGAATTGGGTCTGAAGCTGCGAACTGTAGTCGGACGCCAGTCGGAGATTGAACGTTCGAATAGCCGCCATTTGATGTCTGATCGGATCTACATACTACACTATGTACGTTCAATGAGAACAACTACTAGAGTGCTCCTCTCTCCTTTCTACAGCGATAATGCCCTTAGTCTGCATGCGGAATGTATAACGCGGTGTCAATTTTGCATCACCCTATCTGTGATCCCAACATGGGTATGTACCATATGATCAATTTCAGAATACGATGACATATCCTGTTCCAAAGGTTCCTGAGTTCCCGTCATGCTGACCAGGCTTTCCTGTAGACGGTATAGCGGCGATTTAGCTCCATCCGTGTAAGCTGATTCTGTCCGTTATGACGGTCCGGGCCGGAAAAAAAGCACCCCCGAATCCAAAAGGTGTACGTTCAATCGCGTCTCTAGTATTCCACCAGAGACCTGATGAAGCGGCGTGAGCACCATTGGGTGAAGGCCAAGATCATAGGGTTCAACAGAGATTGTGAGCATCCAATTCGACCAGCGATCTGAATCTCTTTGAAAAAACGTGCGTGATCAGTGCGATCCGAATCTATTTTCCATGGACTATCATCTCATCTGGTTGAGAAGGTCATAGAGATATAAATGCCTGAGTTTTATACAACGAGACCCTTTAATCCGCAGCAATCCGCAGAGTTCATACGCTGAAAACGCCCACCGGATCTATCACTGTAGCTTCGCGAGATGAGTGACCATTCGTCCTCCTTCACCATCGTGAACAATTTTCCTGCTCCTTTGACCTTCGTGGCTGTCGACAGCCTCGGGGAGAACAACAAATGGGACGAAAAACTTGAGCCACCGCAGTCGATTGCTGCGGGTGCCACTTCGAGCGTAATGAAGATCAAGACTTCCGACGGCATGTTCTGGACTGCGAGACTTCGTGACGTCTAAGCTGATACATCTGGCCATTATAGATGACAAACTTCCCGCAGTTGCAACGTCTGCGACGATAACCTACAGAACCAGGGTCAACGGCGTGTCTTTTACGATCGCGTTTAGTGTTTCTTGCCCTGTGAACGAGATCAATACCACTGCCGTGGATTACATCCCGAGCACTGTAGGATACCGCTCAAAGACTGAACCCAGTAATTACTTGGCCAAGCCCCTCGTCGGTCAGTCGTACATCCTGGTCCTAGTAATCGGTCACTAATGACCCTCTGATGAACAGTCAAGTTCACCGTCTCCACCTGAACATCTGTGCGGGTTGATAGGAGCCCCCCTGCGCCAGAGTAGTCAGTCTTCAGTCGTGACGGGTCTAAGATTCTGGTGATCTGGTATAGCGGAGGTGATACGTAGCACAGGGAGGAAGCTTCAGGTTTGACCTCAACGCTTGACACGCACGGCGTTAAATCAACTGGATTCATACTGTGATTTATCGGATTGAGTTGCATCAGCTCAATGTGTATCGAGATATCATCAAGAGCATATTATTATGGGAATGCTAGTAGTAAAGTATGTTTCAAAAGTCTCTGTCTGCTTCACATCGATACTGAGGACCGTTGGTTGGAAAAAGAGCCTACGTACTCTGCAAAATAGGACTGTCCTTCATCCTGGATTCGCATCCGTAACATTATCTGAGTTGATCTTCGTCCTACTAGGTCGTATCTGCGCAGTGACCGCTGGCAGCGGCTCGTAGTAGCATGTGCAGCTGCTGATAGGTACATTCCTCTACTAGCTTGATCAACGGCAAAGGTCACAACAGCATACTGTGCGTGGAATCAAATCTGCTTGTTGTAATGTCGCATTCACTTTACCAAAGAGCACTTCGGACGGTTGACTTTGACTCAGCCTAGTGGTGAGCCTGCGAACATCCAAATTTATGCTGACTAAGCAGGAGGCTGATTCGGATCCAGATAGCGCTTATACTTTAACTTGTGTACATAGGAAGAGGTTGAACAAGGTACTCATGATATGAACATACAAATAAGGCACTCTTACTGACATCGGCGAGTTTACAGACCCGGTACAACGCGCTCTTCAGGCTCGCGAGTTCCGACAACTTGCATCAGTCGTTCATAGATATTACCAGCAAGTTCCAGAGAAGTTCTCACCGGTGGGTAAAGCAAGTTCGGTAGCGTCGTGTCCATTCGTTATACATACACTGCAGAGACTACCAACTACCTGGGCTAAAGACAACGAATTGTCAGTCAACATGACGCGAACGATATTGCGTTACTCCATTTGTTACTCCAATGGTATTATGTGTATGTACCATATGATCAATATCAAGTTATGGTGACATCTTGTGTTCTACAGGTTTCTTTACATCTCGTCATACTGGACTCCAAGCCCTCCTGTAGGCAGTGTAGCGGCAGGCAGCGGCGAGCTGTCTCCCTCCGTATGCGCTGTTTATCTTCCATTGACCTGAAAGAAGGCACCCCCGAACCTAAAAGGCGTACATTCAATCACACCTCTAGTACCGAGTCGCCCAAGGTCCAGTGAAGCGGTGTGTTGAGCATAGAGCCGATTTGAAGATCACTGGAGCCAACAAACAAACAAACACCATTTACTTCGACCGGCGATATGAATCTGCACTAAAGAAACGTGCGTAATCCGTGCGAGTAGACATCATTCTCTGAGACGGACTATTATCTCATCTGGTTCCGAAGGAATGGTCGTGGAGATATAAATGCCCCAGTGCGGGACAATGGGACTCACCCATCCTCAACAATCCTCAGAATCCATACGCTGAATACACTCACTGAATCTATCGTTGTCTTCGCAAGATGGTTGACTCTTCATTCACCTTTACAATCATAAACACTTTGCCTGTTGCTTTGACCCTCAAAGACGTCGCCATCGGGGATAACAGCAAATGGGAAGACCAACATGAGCCGCCGCAATCGATTGCTGCGGGTGCCACTTCGACCCTAATGAAGGTCAAGGCTCTCAACGGCATGTTATGAACTTCGAGACTCTGTAACGTCCAAGCTAATTCACTGCCCGACTCTTATAGGTGACAATCCCAACGTTGAAACGTCTGCAACGGTGACCTACAACGTCTTGAAGAACGACGACGTGCTTGTTGCGATCGTGTTTAACATTTTGTGCGGCGGCGGGGTTAACACCACTGCCGTGGATTTCATCCCGAGCACTGAAGGATACCGCTGCAAGACCGAATCCGGTCCCCCGAGCGAGGGCTTTGTCTGTTAGTCACACATTCCTATTCTAATGTCTGCGCTCATGATTCTCCGAATTAACAGACAAGTTCACCGTCTCCAAATGATCATCTGCGGTTGGTAGTAGCCTCGCTGTGTCTAGAATGGTCAGTCTCTACTGGTAGTGATGGGTCGAAACCGTTGTTGATCTGGTATAGCGGAGGTAGTACGTGCAGAGCAAGGTTCAGGTTGACCTCGACGCTTGATATGTATGGCATTGAATCAACTGAATTCATCCTATGATTTATCGGAATTCCGTCAGCCCAACGTGTATCGTGAAATGACCAAATATCATCATGAGGATGTACTAGTCAGTTGTTTATGAGAGCTATGTCTGCCTCTTATCAATACTGAGGTGCCCGTGAAAGACTGTTGGTGGATGGACCTAAGCACTTTGCAATGTAGGACCGTCCACTTCATCCCAAGTTTGCACCCGTCACCTTATTTGAATTGACCTTTGTTCGTATGGGCGTGACCGCAGCGGCTTATAGCTGATGACCCTCTCCCATTTCTCTGTGCCGACGGACGTGAATCAATGCCCCGCATTCAAGATCAACTTGTAGTGTTCGATCTTGCCCTGTCCGCTTTGTGTATGCCGTTTAACGAAATGACGACTTTTGATTCACTCAGTGTCCGGCCCCCCTATCCCAGTCGGGTGTCATATTCTACTTCGCAGCCGTAAATATAACATTCAAGCATTGTATCGGACGGCCTTCTGTCCTAGTATCGTACATATATTCGAGCACAGTTGATTCATTTAACAAACTTAGTGGAAGGAGTGCATGCTGATACCGGTCATAGCGGCAACTGCATGAAGAGTATAAGTTTCAAGGTTAGCCGGAACCAATAGGCAGATCCGAGTACTGACGGTGGTCGTCGGCTTCCTCTTGACTCATGTTTTCGAACACATTGCGGTCTTCATCGTAATAACGAGGTGCGCGTCTGCGGTTGTTCGACGAGGAAGCAACTTTCGTCAGGTTGAGAGAGGCAGCCAGAGCCTACAGAGCAACGACATGTCAATAAATATCTCTTTCGGTTGACAGTGTAGCGTAACGCACCTCAACATCCCGGCGGTTGTAAAATCTCATCATCTTACTGTGATCATGGGGATTTTCCTTCACTTGAACCGGCTTGATGCTGTCTAATTGAGCAGGTGTCAGCTATATCTCAGAGTGTCAGTATGCTTGTAGGTGACGTCGTACGCTTAATGCGGGCTTACACCATAGGTATTCATAGCCGTAGTGCGCAACATCTGGGGACCGTTTTTCGCCGCTAATGTGGACGGGTCTACATCGACCACGCGGGCAGCAGCGACAGCGGCAACCTGTCGACAGCAAAGAGGAATGCAGATACGAGTCAGAAAGCTCCCAACCAGACTTCATGAAACTCACCTTGTACGGACGTCTGCGAGGCCTTCTTTCTGCTGCCATGATAACGCAAGGAGGAGTTCAAAGGGAAGAGGGGGAAGAAACTCTTCTCAATATGAGTCTAAACGCGAGTTGCTCGTCGATCGCGGCTCGATCGCTGACAAATTTGCACCCTTTTTGCACTGAGTCTAACACTTTTCAGGAAACTCCGTTTGACGCACAGGGTGGTAGTTTCGGGGATCCATAATCCTAGACAAGTCAATACAACAGAAGGAAAATTCACGTACTTACGAGTTGTATATTTGGCTGCAGCGGATCTACAGCTGTATGAGCGCAAGACAGGCGAAGGCTTGGAGTCAGTCAACAGTCAGTCAATAGACGGAAGGTATATCAGGTACAGTACACGTATTTACTCGTCCTCGTCGTCGCTGCCATAACTTGCCAAACCTAAGCCCGTCGCTGGTGGCTTCCGCGCAGCTGCCGGTTTACTGATCCCTGTGGCTTGCGCGTTTCGCTGTCGAATCTCCGTGAAGTACTTCAGACTCTCCAGGGTGTCCGCGCTCAACAATCCAGTAGGCTTTTGAGGTTGGGGTGCGCTTTCCGACTGTTCCTGTTCCTGTTCCCCTTCCCCATCACCGTTCTCGAGCTCTAGACGCCTTTTCTTCTGTGGCCGCTCATCCTCAAGCTCTTCTATCTCCGGTCCCTCATCTAGCTCGACGCCCTCTTCAAGCGCCCTCACTGCCCGCATTGCTTCGATAATCCGGGGGTCCATCTTAGCTTGTATGGCGGCTCGTCCCATCTCCTCTAATCGCTGGTGCTCTTCGACTTTGGACGTGGGATTGGGATCCTCTGTTGCCCATCGAACGTTGAGGATCTCGTCATTGTCCAGCGACTGGCAGGCCATGGATTCTTTGGCGAATTGGGCGTTCATCTCGGAAACGTAGGTTACGAACGCGACGCTTCGATATTGAAGGACACGGACTGATGGTAATGTTGTTAGAGAGATGAGATATTAAAAGAGTCATACACGCACTCTTCTCGATGTCGCCCCATTCCTTGAAATGCCGTAGCACAACCTCCTCTGTCTCCGGCCCTGTGCCAGTTTCTTTTATACGTCCGATGTACAGAGTCCTGTTTTGACGTTGAAAGCTGCCCACACCACCCATATCATCTCGGTAGTCGGCGAACTTGTCACGAGCGAAGCAGTCCTTCGAGGTGTCTGGTAGGGTAGTGGTGGGGTCCGGTAGCTGATGGAGGTACTCGCACTCCCAGCCATATGGACAACATCCACGAGCAAAGAACAGACAGCAGTATTTCACGCCAGTGGTGTTCGCTCGAGTCAGACCTGAGTCCTTCCGGATGTTGCAGCGTGTCTGAGATTTGGTCTTACTATAGCAAGTCCGTGAGCTCGACTGCAGAGCGACAAGAGCGGATATCATACGCACTTCGAGTAACTATCTTCCCTATCACCTCCCGCCCACTTATTGTACCAGATGTCTACAAGCTGTATGTCAGACACGACATTGGAGCGCCTGAGCAATCAACTACGCACTATATTCTTTGCCAGTTTGGGGAGCCTCCTTCTTCTCTACGTCACCTGGTTTTACCTGCTTCCTCGCAGGTTTCAACTTCTTGATCTTTGGAGGGCCAGCAAGGACCTGAACCTCAGTGGTGGCGGTCGCGCTCATGGTGGTTTAGTGAGAAAGGGTGGGTTTGTTTGTCCGTATTAGGATCTAAAGGCGTCGTCGCCCTTTATTTGGAAACGCCGTTGAAACCCGTGAGCGCCCGTTTGAGTCGAGTCTCTTGTCGACGCTTCTCTCCCTAGCCATGTCTCTCCATTTCCCAAGCATTTCAATGACTCGATAGAACGAGTTGCTCAGCCACCATCCCACGAGTGCTCTTTAGGTGCTCCCTCGGATCTCGTTTCGGGCAAGCTTCTGCAATGCCTAACGCGCAATCACGCACTCGTGACCAGCAACCCGCGTAGTCCGTGACTTTTCCGTGGCGGCACGGCTCATTGGCGGAACTGGTTGTTCGCCGCGTTATTAACCAGTCATCCTCACAAGCCCCTCGTCGCGTACTCATATTCCACCGTCATGCAATCCCAGTTCTCTCAATCCAAGCTCATCTGGAAGCCGAAGGATATTTCTCGATGTCGAGTGGAGGCGTTTAGGAGGCTTGTGAACCGCAAGCACGGTCTTCATCTCAGTATGTCTTATGCACCTCTGATATCATCTGCGAGGTTAATCACAACTTCAGAGGACTATCATGACCTTCAAAAATACTCGATAACAGATTACACGTTTTGGCAGGATTTGTGGGAGTATCTTGGAATCATCTATTCTGTTGCCCCTGATAAGGTGCGTATCTTCGCCTGAAGTAGTAGCAGTAACTCTATATGACGCGTTTGTGCAGATTCTGACTGAAGGTAGACTGAAAGAGGTGCCAGAGTGGTTCCCAGGAGCACGTCTGAACTATGCCGAGAACGTATTACGACACAACACAGACGCGATCGCTTGCACCTCGGCTCGTGAGACCGGACAGATCGCTCATTACAGCTTCCGGCAGTTGAGAAATATGGTGCAGGAACTGGCAGCTGCGCTGCGAGTTAATGGTCTTCAGGTGGGGGACAGGGTCGCTGGTGAGTGCTTATATGTTACGTGAAACCTCTCTCTCCTGACCATCAACGTGCAGCTATCGTTACGAATTCGATCGATGCTCTTGTTATTGCGCTTGCGACTATCAGTGTTGGCGCCATTTACTCGAGTACCGCAACCGATATGGGAGCCCAGGTAACTGCGCTATCCTTCTCGGCTGAGATACGCTGTACGCTGATGTTTCCTCCAGGGCGTTCTCGATAGATACAGACAAATACAGCCAAAGTTTGTGTTCGCCGAAACCGAAGTAGTTTACGCCGGCAAGACCATCGATCTCATGCCCAAAGTCACGCAAGTTGTACATGATCTTCATGCACACGGGCTCCAACGTGCCATCCTGTTACCCAGCACAAAAACGGGCAAGGAAGTCAATGTTTCAAAGATGCATAACACGTACGTAGAGCAATATGTACGTTGCTCGAGTAAACCTGAACAATCGGCATACCAGATCGACGATGTCAGCGTTCCTCGCCACCAGCGATGGTCGTCCATTGACTTTTGAGCAAGTTCCATTCTCTCATCCCGTCTACATACTGTACTCTTCTGGCACCACAGGTGTACCGAAGTGCATAGTGCATTCTGGAGGGGTAAGTTGGCATAAATGTCAGTCCTCAATATGCGCTAAATGAACGTTCTGTATTTTTTGCAGGGGGTGCTCATGAATAACATGAAAGAAAGCACTTTCGCATACAACATAGGACTCGACGACACATACTTCCAATACACGACAGTGAGCCCTCTATATAACACTTCATCCCGATGCTCTTGTCCTGACGTTCTGCGACCTTTCTCAATAGACAGGTTGGATGATGTGGAATGCAATGGTCCCTGCATTAGCAGGTGGATGCCGTCTCCTCGCTTATGACGGCTCTCCATTCTACCCAAATGTCAGCGCATTCCTGAAGTTTGTCAGTGATCAAGGGTACGCTTCTCTATCGTCTTCAATGAAAGCGCATACGTTGATGATATCCATTCACCAAGTGTCACGGTCTTCGGTACTGGTCCAAGATTCCTCGTCGAAGTGCAAAGCGCGGGAATTGAGCCATGTATGTCTGTTTTACTCGATCACCAAATTTCGCCCTACCAATCATGCATATCTAATTCACACACTTGAATAGTGAAACTTGCCCCTTTCGACTCTCTGCGCGTTATAATGTCGACCGGTTCACCGCTCACTGCACCCATGTTCGAATGGACACAGCAGGCCTTCAGTGATAACGTACAGATTGTATCTGTCTCTGGTGGCACGGATATCTGCACAGGCTGTAAGTCCTGTGCCAATCTCTTTTTACGAATTGGCACTAAAGCGGTCATGTACATCATCAGTCGTGACTGCGGTACCCGTTCTCCCCACCTACGCAGGAGGTATGTGCTGTATTTTCAAGTGAAGTTGTGTTCGCTCACGCACTCTTGGTCAGAGATCCAGGGCAAGGGGCTCGGTATGGCAGTAGAGATCTTTGATGCCAACGGCAAGAATATCGAAGATACTGCGCAGCCGGGAGAGCTAGTATGTACGCGACCTCATCCTTCAATGCCCGTGTGTTTCTGGGGGGATAAGAACGACGAGAAGTACCGGAAAGCATATTTCGAAACGTACCCTGGTGAGATAAGCCTAGTAACCTATATCATAGTGTCGTAGAACTTACTCTGGCGTGAAGGCGTCTGGTGTCATTCGGACTTCATTGTCAAGAACCCGGACACCAAAGGCTTGATTATCTTGGGTAGAAGGTTCGCAAAGGCTTTGTTGGCCATGAGCTTCCCCCGTTCTCACCCTATTCTTTCCGATAGTGATGGCGTGTTGAATCCAAGCGGTGTGCGATTCGGGTCAGCAGAGATATATTCCGTACTCGAGAATTTCCGTGACGAGCTAGATGACACATTGTGCATCGGTCAACGCCGTCCAGAGGACAAGGACGAGCGTGTCCTTTTGTTTTTTAAGATGCGTCCAGGGCATAAGTTCAACGAGGACCTCGTGAAGCGCATGAAGGAAGCTATCCGCAAGGCACTCAGCGCACGACACGTCCCGGCGTACATATTTGAGATCGAGGATATTCCAGTGAGTGCTATCCCCATATCTTCGAGTATCGAAGGCTGATATGCATGGCTCTCTAGTATACGGTGAACAACAAGAAGATAGAGATAGCGGTGAAGCAAATCGTGTCGGGCTCGAATTTGAAGCCCAGTGGCACGGTGGCAAATCCAGAGTCGCTGCAATTGTACTACAAGTTCCGCCATCTGGAACGCTTGTTGGGAGGAGCGAAAGCAAAGCTATGATGGATTGCTTTTGCATTGAAGTCAGACATGTGCGTACCCACTTCGTTTCACCGAATGCCCGAGGACCGCGGATGAGGCGCGGTGAGAGCAAATCTTCCGAGGAGAGAACTATGGATCTACGTGTACGATCGGGTTCATGACATGTATGTAGACAGCTACTAGCGCGTCAAAATACATTGCAATCCGCGCAGTTTTGACTGCACCGGTGCGACAGGCGGGTGGTTTGTAACACAGGAGGTGAGTTCTATATTCGATGTCTTCAATTGTTTCAGTTAATCCGCCCAACATTTATTCACCGAGAGTTGCTATTATACCACCGAGCGTTCTGGACAACTGACCGAATCCATCGGCGGGACGATCCATCATGCTTCCACGATATCTTCCCTCTCCATCATCATGAGAAGACGTCCTGCAGTCAGATGTACTTAAGAAGAGCACACTGAACAGACACTCCGTCTATACTTTCCCAGCAGGCGTCCAGCCGGCTAGTAACGCTCGAGCCTGTGCTCACGCTCTATAGCTCTACGTACTTGATCCGAATCGGCATGTCATCTTACTTTTCTCAGTCCCACGTCATTCGGGTACCCAAGGACCCGTCGCGATGCCATGTCGAGGCCTTCAGGCGATTCGTCAACCGCAAGCACGGTCTGAACTTGAGTAAGTACCCAGGGAGCACCAATCAGGACGTAGTTTACTCACAATAATTATAGGAGACTATCATGAGTTGCAACACTACTCCGTTAGCGACTATGCATTCTGGCAAGACTTATGGGAATATGAGGGTATCATATACTCCAAGCCGCCTGAGAAAGTCAGTCTCTTGAGGGAATAAGTCAATTTGCATCGGTCTCACTTCCTTATAGATCTTGACAGAGGGTAGAATGAAAGAATCACCCATCTGGTTTCCTGGAGCCCTATGGAACTACGCTGAAAATCTTTTACGCCATGATAACGATGCGATAGCTTGCACTTGCGCTCGAGAAAATGGCGAAGTGATGCATTATACATTCAAGCAGTTGAGGAATATAGTCCGGGAGCTGTCCGCTGCCATGCGGGTCAGTGGAGTACATGTAGGGGATCGAGTTGCTGGTCAGTCACCGACCTACGATCCTCCTTACTCGCATATAACCAATGAAATTCAGCGATCGTCACCAATTCTGTTGATGCCATAGTCATCGGTCTCGCCACCGCAAGTATTGGCGCTATATATTCAAGTACAGCCACAGACATGGGCACTCAGGTAGTGTAGGATCAAACAGACTGTTAATAGTGTGAACTGATATCTTCCAGGGTATCCTTGACAGATACAAGCAGATACAGCCACGGCTACTCTTTACAGAGACAGAGATTACGTATGCTGGGAAGCGTATTGACTTGATGGCGAAGATCACAGACGTCGCTAGGAACCTTGAAAACGATGGACTACAACATGTCATATTGCTTCCGAGTAGAATAACGAAGCAAGAAGCGAAGGTACCGACACAGCTGTCGAAATGGTCAGTCTCATAAGACCAGCTGGCATGCTCTTTAACTATTTTTATCTTTGCTACAGTTCGACAATGGAACAATACTTGGCCACTGGCGATGGGAAACCACTGACCTTCGAGCAACTCCCGTTCTCTCACCCAGTGTTTATCCTGTATTCTAGTGGCACATCAGGCGTACCGAAGTGCATAGTTCATTCCGGAGGAGTGAGTCTCATCTTGCTCAGGAACTCAGGGTACGCACCCAGAATTGACGTCTACGGCGGTCAAGGGAGTGTTCATAAACAACGTCAAAGAGATGATTCTTTCCTACAACCTTACGACGAATGATACGTTTTTCCAATTCACAACTGTATGTCCAGTTCTCATACAGTGTGTGCATCCCGTAATTGATATACCTTCACTTCACAGACAGGGTGGATGATGTGGAACGCGATGATACAAGCACTTGCTATCGGAGTCCGCGTAATCACTTACGACGGCTCTCCATTCTACCCTGACTTGCGGACTTTCCTAAGGTTCATCAGCGATCAAGGGTGCGTTCATATCTTAGTATCATCATTGCTGGTCTGAAGGTTCCCCGTCCATAAACAGTGTGAGCGTTTTCGGGACAAGCCCACGGTTCCTCACGGAGATCCAAGCTGCCGGCGTCGAGCCTTGTGAGTGGCCAATTAGTAATAGTCGCTTCTAGAAGCACCATTTGAGATTTAACGTGCATCCCTAGTGAAGCTGGCATCCTTTGACTCCTTGCATCTCATTTTCTCTGCGGGTGCAGTGTTGACTGCACCTATGTTCGAGTGGGCACAGCAGGCTTTTGGACCCGACGTTCATATATCGTCAGGGACCGGCGGTACGGATATCTGTGGAGGATGTGAGTCGTCTACCTCTGGATCGTGAATCATATCTGACCTCGCATTTGAGTTATCACTGGAGTGCCCTCACTTCCAACTCATGCAGGAGGTACATCCACTATTTTAGTACTTCTGCATGGTTCCGTCAATTCATCTGATAATAACCGCAGAACTTCAGGCCAAGTCGTTAGGCATGGGAATCGAGATCTTCGATCCAAACGGCAAAAACATCGAAGAAAACGGGGTTCCCGGGGAATTAGTATGTACACGGCCTCACCCGTCGATGCCTATCGGCTTTTGGGGCGACGTGAAGGACGAGAAGTACCGAAAAACGTATTTCGAGACATATCCTGGTAATCTCCTAACATACGATTCGAATGTAAAGCACGTACTGAGATAAGTCTGTCATGATAGGCGTGTGGCGTCAAGGTGACTTTGCTGTCAAGAACCCCAAGACACAGGGGTTCATGATACTCGGAAGAAGGTATGATTCATTACCTCGTCCTTGTGTCTCAATCATCTCTGAATAATGACAATTTAGTGATGGCGTCTTGAACCCAAGCGGTGTACGATTCGGTTCGGCCGAGATCTACAGCGTCTTGGAACAATTTCGAGATGAACTGGACGACTCATTGTGCGTCGGGCAGCGTCGTCCAGAGGATGAAGACGAGCGCGTGCTCCTCTTTCTCAAAATGCGCCCTGGACGTCACTTTACCGACGATCTTGTTGATCGCATCCGGAGAGCCATACGCAAGGCTCTTAGCCCTCGCCATGTCCCCGCGTACATCTTTCCGATTGAAGACATTCCGGTGAGCTCTAGATAACCTTGTACCAACTAGATATGCTGATCGGGTCGTATCTTCAAGTACACGGTGAATAACAAGAAAATAGAGATTGCAGTAAAACAAATCGTGTCTGGATCGACTTTAAAGCCAAGCGGAACAGTGGCTAACCCGAAATCCCTTGAACTTTACTACAAATATCGTCACCTTAGGACCATACCAACTGGTACAAAGTCTAAGCTATAGAATTTGCTCGTGGATCGTCCATACAATTCGAATTTGAGTCTTGTTAAGTGCGAATACGTTGACAATAACGTGCAGGATAAGTCGCCACTGAGTGTGAGTCCTGACCATGGGGCAAGACAAGGTAGTGTACATGCATTGAATTACCTGTCCAGCTCCAGCTTGACCTAGGGTTTGAGTCGTTACAAGCCGCTATATGTTGGACTAAATATGATATTTACCTGGCGCATGACCTCGACGGTTTTTCTTTTTATATCCCCAATCAGAAGCGTCATGTCACTATAAAAAGCAGGTCCGCAGATTGCACATCTCTGTGCTTCAGGAGGGAGCCCGAAGGTGCTTGAGTCGAATAGAGCATCGTAGTTCATCGGACCAACTTTCTCTAGCTTCATGGCAATATTTGTCATGACTTCCGCCCACCATTTCCTGACGCGTGTGCGCTGAATCCTACGATGGCGGCCTGTCTGAACCGCGACCGATATTATAGCATCCGGCAACGGTTCGCATTTCTGACATTGGAACCAACATCTCGAAAGAGGATTGTCGATCCAATGAAGCTCCGACAAATTGTCGACATGGAAAATATCGGTCGCAGCCTTCGTGCATGATGCGTGATAACGTAATAACTGGGCGAACGTCTTGAGGTCCAGAAAACGCATCTCCGGTCTGTCCGCAATAAGGTATGATTGAGGCTCCCGGAGACATTCGAAGGCGACAGCCTTTGCGACATCCACGAGCTTTACATCGCAAGCGACACAAAAGACTCGCAGGGGGTCCACGATAGACTGCTCCCGCAGCCGCTGCACTACCTTCCTCCCAATGCCTTCCATCTGATACTTATCGCATGCCTTGAGAACGCGATGTATATCGGTCAGCGTGAGCGTGACGGGATCGTCCTGAGGGTAGCAAAACTGCAGGAGCCGTTCGACGGTCCTGCTATCCTCAGTGACCTCGACCGTATGGTCGATGAGGGACAAGGACAACATGTCCTTGAATACGGGTGAGGCTGCAGATAGTATGATTCTATATACATAGACCTCTCCTCCATCGGCACATCGTATGGTGAGATCGCCGTCGCCGCGGTCCTGGAAGTGCTCCAAGACAGGCGGTGGAGTGGGCTCTGTGACTGTCAATTCGGACATGACTGCTCTGAGGTGATGGGAGTTGAAAGCAAGGGCGTTACCTTGTGCGAAGCCTTTATACTGGATGAGATGCCGATAGGCTCTCGGACCGTTACAACCGGTCACAGGAACAGGCAATGCGTCGTCTCTATTAAAGATACTACATTGTAGAATGCTTCGTATCATCTCACGACAAACGGTATGCTAGGCATCTTCAGAGTACCGTGACCTGAGAGAAGGTAGCGGCGGCAAGCATGCAACACATCATAAGTCCAGCTGCAGCTCAACCTAGACTCGAGGTGTTACCGTTGCTCACAGCGGATGTAAGGCAAGGCAATGATGCTTACCTTACGTAGGGCTGACTCCAGGGCAGGTTTCATATCCTTTACCAAACGTAACATGTCTGTGTAAAAAGCCGCACTGCACTTTTCGCATCCTTTTATATCGGCGGGAGGGGTCGGGAGGGGTTCTGTGGCATTGTCCAAGTTAAGCGGGATGCCCTCAAATCCCAGCTTGAAGGCAATACTGCCCATGACATCTCCCCACCACTTTCGAGGGTGAACTTTGATAGAGCCGTTCTTGATGGACATGTATGTATGGGCGTATAAATGGATGGGGTCGCATTTACGACATATGAACCAACAGCTATTCGGATTGACGATCCAGTCCATGCAATACGGCGAGCGTATGCTGATAAAGCTGGTAGAGACGGTCATGCAAGTTTTGTAGTACCGCAGTAACTGCACGAATACCGAAGCGTTCAGCATGGACAGCTCCGGCGTGTCGGTCTCGACAAGGTAGTCCCGCGGCTTCCGAAGACACTCGAAAGCGGCGTCCCTCGCGACATCCACGAGTCTCGTATCGCACGCGATGCAGAACACTCGCAGAGGCTCTTCCGTGATGAACGTGCGCAGCTGCTTCTCCGTCTTCCTCCCCATTGCATCCATCTGGTATTTGTCGCATGCTTTGAGAACCCGATGGATAACTGGCAGCGATGCCATCACGGGATCGTCCTGAGGATAACAGAACTGCAGGAGCCGCTGAAAGGTCTTGCTATCCTCAGTGACCTCGACCACATGGTCGCTGGGACCGTCACCAGAGGCGTTGGGACGCGCCGCGGGCAGGGATAGCATGTCTTTGAACACGGGTGAGGCTTTCGAAAGGATGATTCTGTAGACACGAAATTCCCCTCCGTCGGGGCATTTTATGGTGAGATCGCCATCGTCGCGGTCCTGGAAGTGCTCCAAGACTGGCGGTGAGTCGGGCTCTGCACTAGCCTCAGACATTGCACCTGGGACGATGGGTGATAGGACGAACGACCCTTATCTTCGAGATAGCTTTTATCCTTGACGGGACGCTGATCATCTGTCAAAATGAACAGGCAAAGCGGTGTTGCTGCGGTGGCTCTATTAGAAATACAGTACTGTCGTTATCTATACTTAAACACCTCGTCTTTATTCGAAAGAGATACCAAGAGCGGGAAAGGCACGAACACGGTAGATAATAACGAAGAACACGAATCGTTCAAGTTGACTATTCAGCCCCAGTAGTCAGAGGTCAAGATCAAGTGCAATCTGGAACTGTCAATTAGCTCACACCCATAGTAATCGTGAGATAGCAGAAACACACCTTTGCAATGGCCTTATCCACTTCGTCTGCAAACAACGTCGCAATCCGTTGTATTCTATCCATGCAATGCGATGTAGCTTCGCAGGATGGAGCTGGGCACACGTCACAAATGGACTTGTTGACAAACCCAGGGTCCAACACAGTGCATCCAGCGGGCTGTGCCAGTAAAGCAGACGCAGCCCGCCTCACATATTTCGTATACCAATCGCGTAAGCGCAGGGCATACGATGTTCCTATGGTAGTACCCTGGCAATGGGTGCACCAAGCGGTATCGAATACGTGTGTTGTCCATTCGGGATTGTTGACGCAGCTGATTGCAGCCGCGCCGCATTTCCTGTGGTATGAGATGAGACGGACAATCGTGTCCGCCGAGACCCCCTTAAACTCGGGTGCGAGGGGAGGCTCTAGAGGCCATGATGACTTTTGCAACGTGAGGCGAGCTGCAACATGTGCCTCCTCCTCCCATCGCATCCTGCACGCCATCGCAAATGCGCGGAAGGGGTCGTGAGCGGCTGCAGTTGGCCATGCTTTACGAGCGCGGTTGGCGATGATTTCCATGTCGTACTTAATGGCAGCTTCCAGTACCCGATGAACATCCTCGAGCGAATTGAGCTCAGGATGCTCCATCGGGTAGCAGTGGCTGAGAAGTAGCTCTATCGTGCGCTTATCTTCTGTGAGATAAACGACGGGCAGACCGTCAATCACCTCGGGAGGGTCGACCGTCTTCGCAGCTATAGGACTTTGAGGTAGTTGAAACATGTCCTTGAATACGAGCGAGGCCTTCGCTAGGATGACTCTGTACAGGCGAAATTCATGTCCGTCGCTCGATTTCACGATGATATCAGCGTCGTCGTCATCGAAGGGAGGGACGACAACGCTGGGTGGCGCTTCATCGCGGGAGCCGTCTTCCATCTGCATGGTCAAGCGCAAGGTGTGAGAACGGGGAAGATAGTAGTCAACCACACGCATGCGAAGACTGGCTGGCTGCCAGGACGATGAAGACGTATTCGCTTCATTACCGAAGCTGTGCACGATAGCGTGAGATCATGACTGTTGTCTGAGGAGTCGTGAACAATTACCGCACGCTAGAATCAAGAAAGAAGTCGGGTGGATCGTTCTCGTTAGCACGCGGAGAATGGTTGGCTGATGCCCGTTCTCTGCGTGCAAACGAACCGCCAACGTCCAACCTAAGTTGAGGTCTGGCTTGGCGCCTCGTGGACGTCGCCCTAGAAGGGTGCGATCTCGTAAGTGCGAGAGATGGAGAATACATACTGCGATTGCGTCTCTCGACGGACCCTCCCTCGACCTGTAGTTGTAGTGGGAGGAGAGATGAGGTGAAGATGAGAGAGAGAGCTTAGGATGGAATAACCCAGATAAGGTCTAGCACGCGGGGGATAAGCCGTAGATAAGACTTAACTATAATAGCTCGCGGCAGGTGATAAGGGTTAGTGATGGGGGAAATTAACATCTAGATCTTTTCGCTTGAACCAAACGACCCTCGCCAGCCTTTGGAAGGAGGATTGCCCACATTCCTTTGTTCTGTACATTGCCACACCTCAGAAATTTCTTCTAATTGAACCCACGCTCCTTAGCCATGGCTCACCGTCGCGGTCTTTCGTCTCGCCACATCAACATGGCCAAATTTTCTTTCGACTCGCCGCCGTTGACCCCCCCGTTGGCGATGATCAACTCTTTTCACCATTCAAACTCGGTTGCTACTTCCACACGCAAGCAGTACTGGCAGCGCACGACGTTCTTGGCCCTTTTCGCCCTGGTCATTGTCTCCGTCTACGTCTTGCTCATCTCCCAGCCCTCTCTCACACCCATCTCCATACGCGACGCCAACCGCTCTTTCCAAAACGCCGCGAGCGACCGGCTCTCGAAGCTTTCGTCGGAGGCCTATCGGTTAGCAGCCCTTCACCGGCATCGCCCAACGGGCACGGCCGCCCCACACGTCGCCGCGCAGCCTGTCGAATTCACTCCGGAGCAAGAGCTCGCTGCAGTAACAGACTTCCTCGCAAGCTTGCCGCAGAATGTGATCCCGTCCTCTGTCGACCCTTCGATCCCAATCGATCCACAGCTCGTGCTGGACTTTGACGCGACCAGTCCGCAGGCGGACGAGATGATCAAAGAACTCGTTCACGACGCGTGGACGCGATACCCCGTGGTACTTTACTCCAAGGTGTGTCTCATTGGGCGTGCGCTGTCTCCCCATTGTCTCACATGGCGCGTATCTAGATGCATTCACCCGTAGCTCGAGAGCTGAAGCAGATGCTGGCTGAGATGAATCTGCTGCCGTCGCCTGCCGTCATTGAGGTAGAAGATAGACGTACGTCTCTTCGCGCTTACACTTGGTCCTTTACTGAACGTTTGGCAGCGGACGAGCACGTCCTGAAAGCCCTCCTGCAAAGGTTGACTGGCGATTCTGAACTGCCAGTATTACTCGTCGGCGGTTCCAGGGTCGGAACAATGCAAGAGATCCGCTACATGTACACGAAAGGCGATCTCGCACGCAAGATTACCAACGCTGGGGCCATCATCGACGGTGCCAAGAAGAAAAAAGGTCGCAAACACTAGCCGTGTCTGTCCTTTTCCTTTTTGTTCTGCTCAGGTGTATAGGTATCATATGCTTTGGAGTCCTCGCGGACGTTCTATCTGTTTCACCTCTCAGTTGGAAGGAAACGGTGGGAGTCTGTTAGATAGTAATGGTTTTCTTGGTTGAAGGAACTGGTTGGACTTCGGTGATTGTATTATTACGATCACGCCCTACTTGGCCCGCCGGCCACGTATACTTACTTACTGCACGCCACACATAGACCGGGTATCATCCAGTGAGCTGGAGACACCTGCACTGCGACGTTAATGTCACGGTTTTATTTATTCCCAGATAAGCGCTTCTATGGATTTATTGATATGCAAGCCCCCTTGAAAGACTGATATTGAGCGACAGGACCGTATTGTTTGATGTTCTGGTGAGCCTCAGCATCTTTATGGTCTTTACAACCGTTAACGCGGCGCGCACAACAGTTACCATGAGATGACATTCGGAATGAGCGGAAGTCGCCAACAGCCGAGAAACGAGCACTACACTACGGACGTGTCACGTTGCTAGCCACCATGGCTATCCCAGTATGCAGTTCAAGATATCTCTAAGTGTGTGGAGACAATGTCAATTACGAGCTCCCCGCAACTCCAGTCTCCCTGCCAGCGAATGTGCTTTAGCATACAAGCGCCCAATATCTTGAAGAACAAATTCTTCAATATCCTATGTCATCCATCGCTGCCAGCACGGCTTATGTGTTCCTCGTCATCGCCTTGGGAGTTTTACACACCAGCCACGTAGCGATTTGCTGACGCTTGACTGTGGTGCTTCTGTGGTGATGACGAGCCACATACCTCTCATTGATTCGTGCGCGCTCGCTGACATCGCTTCATCAAAGTCTTACAGCGCATGGATTGAAGCAAAGCATGCTGGATTGTTGCTTGCTGGCGTATGACTGGCTGGAGTTCATATAAGCTATGAAGAGTAAGTCCCACAGTGCTCATGCCATTCCAGACTCTTACTACGACACCCTCCTTAGCCTCATCCGTTCGACCTTTCTACCTACCCCTTCAATCCTGCACGGGAGCCTAGGTTGAAGTCGACATTCGCGACCTGGATGCTGCCTGGCGTTGTGAAGAACACTGAGCCCAACACGAAGGGTCGAAGTCCAATCTTAGCACAGCTCGACAGAGCACTGGATTCCAGCACCGATAACGACATATATGTCATCCCCCGTCCAATCCGACTTCTTTTACCCACTGGATCCAAGGGGCTCACAGTCAGCGACAAGAGGGTTGGGCTGCGTTCTCGATAACGCTTACGTCCTGTCTGACGTTCGTGAGTATGTGCGTTGCTCAGCTAGCATGTCGGTCTGTAAGTCAGGCTTTGTCCTCCCTGCTCGGCTCTGTGTTTAGAACAGGTTGGTCTGACACTATCCTCCCCCAGGTCCCTAGGTGTACCGTATAATAAGCTGGACGACATGGATAGAGGGAGAGACGACACTATATTCCTTCTAGCACTCCCCTTGCGAACAAGTCGATGGAATGTCCACGATGCGTTTTGTCGATATGTTCTGGCTGTCGGCCATCCGATTTCACGGTGTTGCAAGGACTGCACGATGCGACAGTGTAGCTCCGCCTTCTAGATCGTCCTATCTCGTCAAGTGGCCCCCTTACGATTTCGCTCGCATACAGGCGAGCATCTTCCGCCCTCGTTGCCCTGAAGCTTGTACCCAAGTCCCCCAGCTCCTGCAGATGGTATATGACAAGCAGAAACCCGAGGATGCATCGGACGCAAACGCGGGTGCACGACCATGGGGCACGTAGCATCGCCTCTGCTGACAAAAGGTCTGAAGGCTGGGTTCGTCTCAAACGACGAGCACGAGGACGTTCTATTCGAGACCACGATTCCCTGTAGGCTCTGTGTAATTCAAGGGGAGCGGTTGCCAATTGTCGGAGTCTCTCTTCTGTCGGTGACGTCGCCGAGTCTCAGTACGCTGATCGCATCGACCCTAGGTCTGACGCCTCAAACCCGCCACGACTGTGGGCTTCCATCTCCAATTTGTAGCAGTATAGAGTCATGCACTGCAGTTTTGAGCTTCCAAGTGCTTTGTGAGTCAGCATCGACCTCCTTCCAATTGATATACACGTGCTATTGATGATCTGTCCCTTTCGTAGAATCCTCGCTGACCTTCGTATCAAGGGTCGTAAGGCGGCAGAACGGAAAGCAGTGGCTATGCTCCCCACGGTAGGTGCACGACTCATCCTCCGGGGCCCATCGATGCTAAGACTATAGCATAGGCCAGCTCACTACAGAGGACCCGGATGCATACGATGCCAGTGGTGTTCCATGGAAATGCTCTTGCCATCTCCGTTCATCAATTCTGCAAAAATAACAAAATAAATGTACGCAGTTTCCACTCCCATGCGACTCATCCTGCAATAGACCTGATGGTCCGCATTCACAATTATCTTGATGCAACGGCGAAACTGGCTCTTGCTTACGGGTGTAGGTCTCATCTTGCAGAAGAGGGAAAAAACCCGATGACTGAAGGCACAGCATGGTTTGGCCATGCGTTGCATTTGCGCTATGTATGGATCATGATTACTGAGCGCTCCACGGCAAACTCAGCGGGACATCAAGAGCCCTTGGATGATACAGCTGTTGCTATACACGGGAAGACGCGTGTAAGGTGTGTACGCAATTTTGCTTAGTGCATCTCACGCTATGCTAGACCCTGCACGTAGGCGCGGCTATCCTATGTGTCCTACTGCAAATACGTACCTAATTGGTCGTGCTGATACAGCTTCTCGTTCAGAGTTGGGACTTGCTGACGGCGCCTTCATCATCCACAATCGCGAATTCTTCGTAGGCAAGGACAGAGAGCTGATATAGGCCGATTCTTGTAGGACAAGCAACCTCAACCACTTCAAGCAGTCGCACAACGAATGCAACCCTGCTATTGAGAGGACCTTCACCAATTCTTCGCACCCATCTATGTCCGCCATCACGATTACACGCAACGAGCAAGCGTCTCATATCTACCGCAGCGCTACGAGCTGTCCCCGCGGTGTGCGGGGATGATGCTTGTCTCGTGTCTCGTATGTTGTATAACAAGCAACCACAGTAGAGGGCTCAATACTTCCGGCGCCCTTGTTTGACATGATTGGATCGCCGCTGGCTACCTCTACCAATCGGATGCTGACAAGGTTATCTGTTAGCAAGCGGACATCTAGACCACTATACTGGTTCCTACGGTGAGCTGGCATTTGTCGAGTCTCGATCGTTATTTGTCACTGAGTGCAGCCACTTGGTTTCAGATAACAATATACTTTGCGAAGGCCTTCGTTGGTGGCTATCGCGTCTACGATATTTTTGTTACTACGAGAGAGCCCGAAGCTGCATGATGAAACCCTGCTCAAAACTAAGAACCGAGGTATAGTACTGCGTAGTTACTCACTTTACAACCTCATACAGAGTGTACAGGATTACTTAGTGCGCTGCTGTGTAGAGTGTTAGCTTACCCCAAACCTCCGACCGGGATTAGAGCTTACTTAACCCTCTTTTTGATCGTAAGTCACTGCACTCTCCTTGTGATTCCATCAATTCATCCATCTGACATACAATTCGACCATACAGCTGTGTTCGAAAACGGGTTCATTGCCAGCTAGTCAACTGCGCAAGTCAGGCGCATGGCCTATGAATAGGCTATTTTGTGGATACTAACTGCGCGGTTCGGCCATGGTCTGCAGATAGACCATTCGATGACACCAATGCTTCAAGCGCAGAGGTAACGAATGTCTGCGCACTGGAATTTTGCGGAACACCATACACTCAGCTACCGATTCCTTGACGTGTAGCGTGGATATTGGCTCAGCGCGCAGCAGATAGGCGCACAACGTCTATCTAGATAGGTACGCAACTACTAATCTTGTCAACTCGAGTCCATGTCTAATTCCTTCTGAAATTAGCTCATAGCACACTGGTGTAGGCTTCCTGCTGGACGCATGTCTCAACTCAGCATGTCAGCAAACGCCATCGAGAGCAGGTCCAGCACTGCTTTCCGTCAACAAGAGCGATCATATTCCCAAAGGCCCGACTGCTTGTCACGCAACACAACCACTGTATTGAGCGGTTCAGGGCAAGATCATCCTGTCGTTGTCGCTACTCCGCCATGCTCTATAGACCAATTTCGATGAAGGATTTTCTCGAAGGCGGGATCGCATGACGAAGACGCAGATCTGGCATGTCCGATGATGCGACCCACGTCAATAGTCGCTCTACGACGAGTGGCAAGTGACCAAGTCCCTGATTGCTGCTCAAGCTTTTGAGTGCCGCCAAATGACGACGCACAGTCTCCTATAACACCCCGGGTTGACGCACACACAGTACATAAAAGCAGCACTGCGAACGACTTGAAGACTCAGGCTCAACACATAACAGCTTCTGCTCTTCTGCACCCAAACTCACACTTAACCTTCTCTTCTCCCGCTCCGAACTGACAATGCCTGGCATTTCGATCACTGCTCCCCAAATCTACCTGGCCAGGGAAGCCGAAGAACTCGTGCTACGACAGGGTATGAACCCGAATCGCATGTTGCGTGCCGACACCCGCGTACTAATCATAGGTGGAGGTGTTACTGGTCTCACGGTAAGTTCGGCTTCTCCTTATTAGGCCACTACGGGACTGACGAGTACCGCAGAACGCATGGGCACTGCTCGATGCTGGCTACTCGGTCACTGTCGTGTCAGACCGGTGGGCATCGATGGAACAGCGCATCACTTCACAAATCGCTGGCGCGTTGTAAGTACTGTTTTAAGTTCAAACCTAGTACGTGTGAAGTATTAAGCTTCAATCTAGGTGGGAATGGCCGCCAGCTGTCTGTGGCAGACACACGGACCTTGTCTCGCTCCGCCTCTCAAAACGCTGGTGTATGACGTCTTACCGCATTTTCGAAGCGCTCCAGAAGAACCTGCCCGCAGGAACTTCCTCTGGTCATGGTGTGCGCATGCGCGTTGCCAATTTCTTCTTTGACAAGCCCATCGAGCAGAATGTCGAAGAGTATGAGAAGATGCTCGAGATCGAGGAAGCTAAGGTCAGTGCCTTTCGCTCTGCATTATAGGCCCAGCTCTAACTTTGATCTCATAGATCCGCGGATTTGAACGTGATCCTCTTTTGATCACGAAACACGCTGTTTGCCAATCAGCTGGTGTCGTTGACGCATACAAGCACGAGTCCCCCGTTGTCGATACCGACGCGTACATGATGTGGCTTCGCGCCCTCGTTGCCTCCAAAGGCTGCCAGTTCGCGACCGAGCGCATTTCTGGCGATCTGCTTGACCGCGAAGACGAGCTCATGCATACTTACGATGCGCAAGTCATTATCAATGCTACTGGTCTTGGAGGTTTCGAGCTCGCTGCCGACAAGACTGTCTACCCTCTTCGAGGCGCGTTGATCCGCGTCGTGAATGATGGATCCAAGTTCCCTCTGGTCACTGAAGCACTCGTCGTCGCTCATGATTACGAGAAGCGGGACGATGATGGCGGCATCGTCTTTATTGTCCCGCGGAACGACCGCACTCTGATTCTTGGTGGTGAGTCATATTGATACACAATAAAAGAGCCCCGAACTCATGAGTTCCGTGAACAGGGATCGCCCAACCTCACGAGGATCGGCTTGATTTGACACTCGATAGCCCGGAGATCCGCCGCATGCGCGAGCGTTGCAACCGCTTTGTGCCCGGACTTGAAAACGCAGAATACGACCCAGATGCCCCTCTTGTCCAAGGACTTCGACCCGTTCGTGGCGAGAACGTCCGTGTAGAACGAGAATTGCGCCGGAAGGCAGACGGGTCTCTTAGCCGAATCGTTCATTCTTACGGCCAGGGAGGCTCAGGTTTTACGCTCTCGTTTGGATGTGCTGGGGATGTTCTCAACTTGGTGAAAGAGGTCGAGGATTGCGTGCCGCCGACACCCATGAAGTCTGGCAGCATATAGAACTTCCCCTTGACTAGCGTAGACCCCCAAGAGCCTGAGCGGGAACATTGACTTTATTTATCTCTAAAGTAATTTACTTTCACTTGTACATTATCTCAAGCATACATACAAAATCTTGTTCAACGCCTGGGCTCAATACTAGAACTTAAGAATTAAACTCAATAGTGACTTGAACCGTCTGGCACCAGGCGCCTCGGGCCCTCGGAGGAAGGCCAGTGTAGGCGGCAAAGCGACGTTGATCCTCTTCCTCACTGCGGTCATGCCACTTCGCATCTCTCCTTCTACCCACCACAATCGATACCAGTATTCAAGAATTTGAACCTATACCTCCCCTCAGATACCATGAACAGCATCAAAGCTCCTGCACCTCGAGCACCATACAGGCGTCGTCGAATCATTTGGACCCTGCTGCTACTTACTGCCGCGGTTCTATTCTACATCAGCACCTCTGAAACTTCCTTCAGCTCTTGGTCGCTCCCCGCGTACCTCAAGGACATTGGTCGTTCACCCTCCTCTTCCCGTGTTAGTCTTGTCTCTGATGCTAAAGCCCAATCCGAAGCAGGGAAACCGCAAGTGCAGGAAATCGACGCCTTGCTGCACTTCGTCACCGCTTTCCCTGATAGACGTCTCGATGAGGAGGACGGGGCAATCAATGTAAAGGGACTTGGGAACGTTCAAGTCAACCCCCACGATCCGGTGGACCTCCGTGTGTACGCCCTCAATGGAGACGATGATTGGAAGGAACATGTTACCACTTTGAACAAGGAGCATCCTCTTGTCATCTTCAGCAAAACATATTGCCCGTGCGTCATTTTTAGATGTTTATTCATACGTTGTTACTTAATCTTGTTCTCACCGCCAGATATTCGAAACGAGCAAAAGCTCTGCTACTCGAGACATACCACTTGTCTCCAGTACCTACCGTAGTCGAGCTAGATACCCGCACAGATGGGCTCCTTATCCAAACGATCCTGACGAGGTTGACCGGCCGGTCTACTGTGCCCAATATCATCTTGAAGGTACGCTTTGAGACTATATCATATTCACTTTATCTCACCCGCACCACGTTAGGGTAAGACGTTGGGTGGATCTGATGACGTTCATCAGATGGACGACGAGGATACCCTCAAAGGCGCATTAGAGGCTGGGGGCCTCAAAGTTTTACCCTCATAGTTGGTGCATTTTTCCCATTGTCGGTAGTTCTAAGGTGGTATATGTTGTCCTTGAAGTTTGGCACTTAAGAGCTCTTGTCGTCGGTCAACGTACGACAACCAATATGGCGGAGGCTAATTGTGTATTATATAGGATCAGTCTGGGATAGGTTATCCGGTTTTGTTGTACAGTATATATCACGAAAGGACATGAGATGTCCAGGTCAAACGTCTTTGACTGTAAATACTCTGATATCTACCTATAAAGCGTGGAGCTGTGATTGACACCAGTGTAAAATCGAGCAGGAAGAGCGAAAAAAATACAATATTCAGTCCCAATCATCGTCGTCAGGGTAGTTCGGCTTCTTCCTCCCCCGGCCTCTACCCCGCGTCCCACCGCGACCCCGTGCCCGTTTTGCACCACGGAACCCTGTAGATGAGCCAGCTCGCTTGAATTTGCCTCCAGTTGCGCCGTTCGGACAGGCTAGACATCAGGTCAATATTGTACTACCGTCTATAACGAGGAAGGTCACGTACCGTTGCTGTAATGACCGGGTTGGTGGCATTTGAAGCACTCTGCGTTCTGGGACGTGCTCGGTCCAGCAAAGGCACCCCCGTTAGGACACGCTATTATGTACTTCAACGATTGAACGCTATAGAAGAGAACACAAAAAAACATACCGCTCGCCCAGTGGCCCTCCTGGTTGCACTTATAGCAAGCTCCCGACGAGGAGGGAGTAGCATTAGCTGGGGTCTTGGTGCTAAAGGATCTCGCACGACTCGGTGCACCATTACCGTTCTCGGGGCACTCTGCAGTAGTGGTGTTAGCCTCTCATCTCTATACATACAGCGAACAACGTTACCGCTCATCCAGTGACCATCCTTACCGCACTGTTGACGTGCCCAAGAGTAGTGAGCACAGACTCGCACGCCCGTATATGAATAGACTGTACCTTGAAGCACGAGCGATCGCTACTTCCTGCTCCTCCCAGACTACTGCTTCCACCGCCAACGCTGGAGCCTCCTGAACCAGCCGCGTCCACCCACTCGAAAAAACCACACTGCTGATCTTGGGGCTTCCCACAAGTCCAGAACATCCTGCCTTTGTTCTGGCCCTCTTTCATAACCTCTCTCTGCACCGCTGGCTCACCGCACACGCAATTCTTCCCCGACGCACCGGCGTCAGTGGTCGTGCGTGAAGTTGATGCTGCAGCCGGTGTTCGAGGTTGGGAGGGCCCAGCAACAGGCAGAGCTCCTTCACCATCGACCCACTGGAAGAAATTGCAGCTACGATCCTTGCCGCAAGTATAGAACTGACGACCCTTGGACCGGTCCTTCTGGGAAGTCAATTTCGTGGCTGGAACACCGCACTCGCATTTTACATCCTCAGAGGCCGACATTGAAGCCGCGGCGGAAGCGGGTGGACGCGCTCGAGTTGATGGTGCTGGCGCACGCTTCGGTGCAGGGGCGGATACGGGAGCCTTCTTTGTGGTCCGGCGTGCTGGGGGAGGTGGTGGATCGTCGGAGCCTAAGATATCAGAAGTCAGCTCGCGAATGGGACATACGTGAGATGCTTGAGATTACCGTCCGAGTCCATGTCATCAGCGGGAGGAGGAGCGGCTCCTCCTCCCCTTCCTCTGCCACCTCTACCTCTCCTCGCAGCAGTGCCCGCCCCTCTACCGCCACGCCCACCTCTACCACCCCGTCCGCCGCCGCCACCCGGTCCAGCCCCGCCATTACCACCGCCACCACCTCCCATCTCTAGGAAGTCATCCTCGTATGTAGGCTCGTTGCCATGCAGTCGGGTGCCGACGCTCTGCAGATCTGTAATCAGGTCTGCGATGCGGCAAAGACAATGCGTGTAAGACGCACCGTGACGATACGGTTAAAGTCTCGTTTAGTTTTGATGTACATCTCCTTATATCGGTCAATGTTTTCGGTGAGCATAGCATCCTTCGTCTTCGTACCCTCGCAGATTTGGACCATCTCGCGCTCAGTCTGCAATGACGTGACTAAGTCATTGATAAAGAAGTATTTTAGAAGGACATACCTCACGTCGTAGCTCAGGCCTACTCAGACTTCGGTCAAACCCGATCTCGTTGTACCCTTCGACCAGACCAATACCCAAGGTTGACGGGAGCAGATATTTTGTTTGCCCTTGCATACGCTCAATAACATACTTGCGTTCGACGATGGTCTCTATATGTTTCGCGATAGTTGCGTCCGTACCTAGTGCATGTATGCGCGTCAGTATGGCGTCTTTCAGAAAATATTCCAAGCTAGAGGCCTACCAATACCGTTCTTGTCCATGAGGGTAACAAGGTCGGCTTCTGTGAGAAGATTTGGACGAGTGGTCTGCCCATCTTTCAGCTCGCATACAGACGGCATGAACTCCTCGCCTTCCTCGAAGCGGGGCAACTCCTTGTCAGACCACTTATCATACGGAAAGACGTCCAGATAGTTCCGTTCTTGGACGGCCAAGCCTGGAAAACAATGGATGAATATGTATATATGCTGTCTTTTTGAAGGAGCAGACCTGAGGCATAGAACTCCTCGCCCCCGCAGACGACGTCGATCGTTGTTTCCCAACCCAAGGCGTCCTTCGAACAGCATGCAAGGAACCGACGAGTTATGTACTCATACACTCTCTTCTCGTCGCCTGCTAGATTACCGGCATGTGCGGTGGGGTGAATGGGAGGGTGAGCCTTGTCGTTATGCTTGCCCTTTCGTGGTGTGCTGAAACCGCCGTTCTGAAGCCTAGATACTGCACGTTTGATTACAGGTATATGGCGTGACGACAATCTACTTACAATGTGGCAAATTGACCCCAGGCCGGGTCTACCGTCTGCTTGCCGATGAGGGTCATGAAGTCGAACTGAGGATCAAACTGGTCCGTCTCTGTACGTGGATAAGAGAGAAAGCCTTGCTGATATAGATGTTCTGCTATCTGGAAGTAAATAGGTTAGCACGTCGAAATCCGTATATAAGCAAGACATACATCTAAGACTTTCTTCGGTGACATCCTGAGCAGCCGTGATCCTGCCTTCTGGAGATCAACTGTGGTCAGTGGTAGAGGCTTCCTGTACAGTCCTATCAGTCGCATTGTCCATCATGTAGCATGTCTAAGTATACAAACCATTTCTTTGTGTTTTTGTAGGTGACTTTCTGTACACGAGCTAGAGGATTCGCCAGGACGTTCTCATAGAGCGCGAGAGCTGGTTCAAACTCGAACAAATGACCTCTTCTCCATGTGAAAGGCGTTTCCTCAGATTCACCTGTTGCCTCGTCTTCGCGGGACAAGGCGACGTAGATATACCAGAATGTCTCAGGCACGAAAGCCTTGACCTGATTGTAGCGTGCTACCACAAAGCCTAGCGTCGGAAACTGGCAGCTGCCTGGAAACACCCGGGACCTCAATGGTAATTTCAAGGCGGTTGGGGCAAAACAGCACTGACCATACGATATCACCTCCTTGAGCTGGCCGAACTTTGCTTGCAGTGTGAGCGTTTGTAGCCGCGTGAACGCGGCACCGACCCGAAGGTCAAGCACAATACGTGCATCCACCGCATTTGCTTGTGCCATGTCCAGATCCACCGGGTGTTGAGCAGCATGGTGGATCTGTCTTTACGTAACAGCGTAGCAGGTCAATCACAGGTGGTGGACGCTTGCAGCAATATCACATACTGGGCGATGATGGCGCTGAAGCGCGCTCTGCGTACAATAATGTTCCTTTGAACCTTGCGACAGATCCCAACGATCTCCGAGCCTATATGCTCGCCCTCCCTATCACAATCGGTCCATATCATAAGAGTCTGCGCCCGTCTGGCCTCGTTCGTGAGGTTCTTCGCAATACCTTCGCTTTCCTTTTTCACCTTCTTGACGACTGGGGCGTCGAATAGTGCAAAAGGGTCGCAAGCTGACCAGTTGTAGTCCGGAGGGAAGTCTTGTCCACTCAGGTGACCAGCTACCGAGGTCACGGTGAACTGAGAATTGGTCTGGGGGTAGTTGAAATCATAATTCTTTGTATATTTATTAGGACTGGGTCGCTGGCATCGGAATTAGTTTCGGTTTGACAGTGCCTATGGACTGTACTCACTGTAGTAAATTGACCTCCTGATAGTATCTGGGTGATCGACTTCGCTATTGAAGGCTTCTCGGCGACGCATAAGACTCGCATGAGCCGGTTTTCCCCTTTCAAATTATGATGTAGTGCGAAGCGACGGAAACGCGTTGAAACCCTCCTTAGCACTGTTTGACTCGAAGCCGAGTATAGCAGATTGAGCGCGATTTCTGGGTCCACGAAAGAACTTAACGTGGACTGGGATTAATGAATGATTGAACCTGTTGTTTGTTGCACGAAGTAAGGGTAGGACAATAAGACGCGTAAACACGGTTCTCGGCGAATCTCATATCCACAGGTCCGAGACTCGAGAGGGAGATGATGAGAGTCGTCCACAAACAACTTTGACGCGCGCGCGACGCGTCGCCTGTTATGAGGCACGTGACAGCTCATTGTTTCCTTCTCCCCACGCGAGGTTCGCGTCTTTGTTCACATAAATACATCTTACACGTCGTTAGACCGCACTCCGTCCTACTTAGCAGCCACCGATATCACAGGCCCATCCGGGGTTTTTTCATCATCCTCTTCTACACTCTTACTGAATGCCATGATCTTCATGCAATAACACACGCGTAAGTGCAAAGCAACAACTGTCGCTGTAGAGATTGTTCCCAGACATTACATAGGGATGTCAGTCACAAAAATTCAATAGCCTGTATAGTCTGATATGTAAGGCTCCGATCTGCTAAAGTACTGAGAGAAAACTCGAAATATATAACTTAACCTCAGACTACAACCCCAGCACTTCTTTGACGTGGTCATCTCGCGGGGTCACCTTGATCCTGAATGGTACTGGAGACCGTCCGGACAACCCATCATACTCCTTCAAGTCGATGGGCTCTCCGGGGAGTTCTTCCATATTGAAAGCCCAGAGCATATGCGCGACAGCGAGGAAGATTTCCTGTTCAGCGAGGGGCAACCCAGGACATATGCGGCGGCTGTGTGACATGGTTAGACTCTACATGTCGCGAAAATTATATTGTAGTCTCTTACCCAGCACCGAACGTCCAGTGGTCGCGTTGCATGGGGTCAGAAAGATTCGCCGACTCTGCGCTGGTCAGATTATCCCCGAGGTAACGATCAGGCTACGAAAGTAGACTCGGTAAGCGAACCATGAATGCGGCGGACTTCTGTACTCACGTTGAATTTATGAGGGTCTGGGTACCGTTCCGGATTGTGGTGCATATTCCACTGCAACAGCAGCAAGTAAGTCATCGCAGAGTGAGGTGAGTTCGAGAGGCTTACGCAGTTCAGAATGATTACAGTGTTCTTGGGGATTAGCATTCCATTATATTTGAAGTCTTCCGTGTTCATGTGAGGAGTGCCAAGCCAGAAAGGATTGTGTACACGCTCGACCTCCTACAAAATGATATAGTGAGACGTCGGATCACACGCTACATTGAGTAGCACGAACCTTGATGATCGCACGAATGTACGGGAGGTCCTTCTCATCTGCCGCTGTGGGGAGACGATCACGGCCTACCACTTCGTCCAACTCAGCCTGAGCGCGAGCCTGAATCTCAGGGTACGCCGGAATGTGAGCCGCAAACCAGGATTTGACAGACGCGGTCTATGAAAATACCATCAATATCTGAAGTGGCGGGATAGAAAGACATGAACCAACCGTCTCGACCCCTCCAATCATGAAAGCGCAGCAAATCAAGCAAAGACTTAAGTCATCTAACCCCTCCTTTTCTTGAACGGAAAGCAGATACTTCGCGATGCAATCAGGCACTTCTTCACCACGCTTCATGCGCGCATCAATGTCCTTGATGAAACCGCTGCATATACCGACCAGGCCATCATATAGCTTCTTTCCCCGCGTGACCATGTTGCTAGGGAGGAGACGGAGGAAAGGGATGAAATCAACGGCATTGGCGACGGGCCCGGTGGTGTTCCTGTCAATCAAAATTGAGATACCGGACTCAGCGGAAGAGCAAACATATCACGTACATGAACTCGCGGGCGAGCATCAACCAGTGGGCCACAAAAGGATCGTCTACGGATTCTACGCGTCTAGCGAAGGTGATAGTAAGGATGTTGTTGAGTGAGGCAGCTCCGGCATACGGAGCGGGATCAATTGGTTGCTGGCCAGCCTTTCCACGAATGTACAATTGTCGAACTAGATCCTTCACTTCGAATTCAAGTCCGGGAAGATAGTTCGAAACGGCCTTGACCGTCAAGAACCCCTTGGCAAGACGGCGATGCCTGCGCCTGCAAAACAATGAATGAGCTACAGCCCTGCGAGACGTGGTGAGTAGCATACCATGTATCGTCATAAGGAGTCGCAGTGATACCACGGCCCTTGAGGATAATTTGGGACTTCATGTACATATCCTTGCGTGACGAAAAGATGGCGCCATTGGTGATGACCAGATCCTTCACAATATGAGGATCTGAAAGCACCACATAGAGCTGGTCACCGAGCCACATGGAGAACAATGGGCCGTATTTCTTTGCCCACCGATCCAGTGCGAGCTCGGGATACCTAGTTAAGTATGGGAGACATCCTAAGGAAAGTCAGCCAGATATCCATTACTTGCAACTGATGAGTACTCACCGACAATAGGTAGACCGATGGGGCCTGGGGGTAAAGTTGTCCCAAGCTTCGATCTAATAGCTAGTCGGAGGCCTTTGAGACCGTATAGTAGAGTGTATAGGGCAGTGCAAATAGCTGAAAACACCGCGAAGGTGCTGATATCATGTAAAATGAGGGACATCTTGTAGTGTTATAGATATAGATAGGAATGAGTGGGGTGTGAGCGATGAGGATAGTAGAAGTAACAAGCCAGTCTCAGCTTGCGAGAAACGTGGTGTCTTGCAAATGCTGCGACCTTATATACCTCCAGGGACCCTCTTGCGCAGCATGTCAGGAATGTCATTGGAGCCAAACACTGCAGATAATTATGCAGAAAAAATTGTTGTGAAATATGGCGGTGCCTGATTGGAATGAGACGGACGGACAATCCCCGTTTGTCCTCGTTTGTCTCATAGGTCTCAATGTGGTGCTAGCTGTGTGCAAGAGTGAGATATCAATCACAATTTCAGTGCGCTGTCAGTCGACCTATCCGCACCTAATTGATGTCTGTTCTTGGCCTGGTGCGCTTGGGAACCTATCTGTCGGGAGGACCGGAAACAAGACGAAAGCTCCCTGTCAGACGGTGACATCAGCTCAATTTCTTTCACCACCAGCGATGTAACACTCACGATCTACGATCCTACGTCGCAGCGTCGGTCGTATGCGATACATGTGCTCCAGCGCTTGTGATCGAGTTACTCAACAATCGGCGAAGGCGACGTGCAGATGTCCATACCACAGATGCGAATACGTCGGGGACGATGCGGGTGTCGCGTCGGGTGCAAACAGACCAACATTTCCCATGATCCACTTGTCATCCGGAAAATGTACTTTCCTCTGTACGGCGAGCGGACTGGGGTAGAGCGCACGGTTCATTGAGACCGGGTCTCTTGGTTCACGGAATGGAGCGATGAACCGTGAGACTAACGCTGGACCAACTGAACAATTTTACTGATGACAGTTTGATTTGAGCTGCGGTGAAACGAAGACGATGAGATGGCTAGGACGGGCAGCCGTGAAGTGCGACCGTACATCCCATGCCGGCGAGGCGCGTAGTGTTGATAGCGTGTAGACGCTCCCAAAATTGGCTTGTTGCGCCACAGCTTGTGAAAGGCTCCGAACGCCTCGGAATGAGAATCGGGATGCCCCGTGGTCTCCCGATGTCTGAACGACATGTTGTGATGCGCCTGTGCCAATGCATACATGAGCCCGAGGCCGTCTCCACGCCTGTGAGGCTACGTTTGTGATTCCGTCTGCTCGCCGACAGTACCAACTGAGGGATGTACCTGTAACATATCGCCTCAAAACAGTTTAGCTTGGATCGCACCTCTTGGAACTCACCGTTCAAACCAAGCACAAGGAGGCGGATCTTATCAATGATTTCCGGTGCGCAGAGGTTTGGCCAGGACTGCGACATCCTAGAGCGAACTCGAACACATCGGAGCTGCCACGGTGAAGCAATTTGATGTCATCTTTGTTATTGTTCCTGGGAGGAGCAACGCGAGTCAAGATGCAGACATGAAGGCGGTGATAGTAGTGGTACGTACCTGTACTAGATCCTCTGTGTTCAGGTAGAGCGGCATGAGAGTGTACATCCTCGGTGACATTCGTACGTATGTTCGCCTTCTAAAGGCCTTGATAACGTATTTAGCTGCTTGCACTTCATTGCGCATTAAAACCTACATCCAGCGATGACATGAGACTACGGAATGATGACATGAACTCGAGTTCGAACTGACCTTTGACATTAAATGCAGTGCGACGCGTACATTCATGTCGGTGCATGGCACGTAGCATAGAGAATAAGCTACATTGCTTCATAAATTCTTGGCCTTGCGACGACAATGTCACAGTCGTGGCCGTGGTAAGGAGTGAGATGACCGTGCTGGCGAACATACCAAATTTTGGGCGCGGATCGGGTATTGTGGCGCAGATCAATAAGCGGGCGAGAGCGGCCCGGTGAGTATGTTGAAAAGTTGCATAGTAGTACTACGCTTAGTCTCCGCAGTGGTATTTGCGCTTTTCGAACGCTCTACTACACGCAAAATATTACCAACTTTGCGCAATGTCCTCCACGCTATTGTCCCAGTGCACTCTTTGGCTTCAACCTGCGCAAATGGGGTAATAGTAGCTCACTATTGCGGTTGAAACCAGCGACGGTGAACTGAACAGGAACGACGTCGATATGTGACCGTCACAATATTGAATATTGAATGGCCACGAAGGAGCAATTGAGAACCGTAGATCAAGTGTGGGATGGGCTAATGGCATAGTTCATTTTCAAAATAGAATAGACGACCGTTGTGGTCGTAGTACATCCCAGCGATGATTGAGGTTCTCTCTTCTCTGACGTGATGAGGCATTGTACATCTATACGATAACGTAGCAATTCCATCATGGTTAACAAGATTCTACAGCTGTTAGACAACCCCGAAAAGTAACGTTTCAAAGTCAGAGATATACACAGCCTTGAACGTCCAAGATCCGAGGCCAAGGATTTGTATGAAGGGAGGGAACAATCATGCCTCGAGGCCACCTCCGTGACGTGTTCTCTGCTGAGAGTGGGCATCCTAGCTATTCTTAGCGAGTATGAGGTGTACCAGGTTGAGCGAATGTTCCAAGGCTCCTGGCCGCTGTGAGTCACCATCTCCTTGCTTAACGACTTATAGATCCTAGAATACTGACTGTCTGACTGGAGATGGCGTCATACGCTGGAACATCAACGCTGGAACCTAGCAGCTACTGTCTAGTCTAACCGTAATGAGTGGGAGCCCCTTGAATACGTGAATAAGGAGTGTCTATCCCTTATACGGTTCAGGAAACTAGCGTTGGCACTTTTGTACCCTCGAGAGGCTCGGACTGGAGTGTAGTGGCGCTGTGTAGCGCGAGACAAGTCAAAACCTGATGATGACAAGATATCACGTACCTTCAGGCACGGCCAACGAACCTCATCCCCGATATTAGGTGTGTCAACAAGCGTAGCGGCTGCGTCCAGTTCCGATATTTGCGCAATTTGTGGCGTATGTTCTGCATCGTAAAGAGCTAAAGCAAAACATCATTGAAGCATCGCAGGAAATCTCGGAACAGCTTCCCTAAAGCTATGAGATAATAACTTTGACTGAGTCCAACCTTTATAACGAATTGTCATACAAAATTGAGGATAATAGTGCGCCTTGATAATTTAGGGAGCTACATTCCTTGCCGGCGGATTTGCTCCGCACAGCCTGATATCATCACTTTACGCCTTGGAAACTTTGACTACGACGCCATTCTTGAGCGCACGGCTATACGGGCAAACCTGCGAACAACAATGTTAACCATTCATCATTCATACCACACCTAGGCACCGACTACTCACTGCGTGCGCGGCATCAATGAGGGCTTGTTCCTCAACACCCTCTACCTTGATCTCAACCTCCAATCCAAAGCCGTCCATATCCGTGGGTTTTCCGAGATGTACCTGCGAATGTATTTTTGCATTGCGCGCCATTTCGGACTTGCCCTGTTTACCGGCGACAAGTTGCAACGCGCCAAGGAAGCATGCTAGCGGGTATGTGAGTCAGACGCGCTTCAGTGGCGACGCGAAACGCGAAACGCACAAGCATAACCCATGGCAAAGAGCTGTTCGGGGTTTTGTCCATCGCCTTTGCCTCCCAGAGCGGGTGGAGTTGCGAGACGGAGCTCGAGGCCGACGCCGTCCTCTGATTTCACTGTGCCGTTACGACCTTGTCCGCTTGCGGTCGCGTGTGCAGTGTACTATGTGAGACTAAACGTTATTTATTTTCGTTTCGGGGGAACGACCGTCACGCACCTTGTGATCCTGGAGAGTCATCAATGTCCTATAACCTACACGAGAGCCCGCCTTCATCGTGCGCAACTGAACAGAACGACGCAAAGTTGCAGACATCATGTTGACAAGCGTGTTCAGTGGGATGACCTTGGAAGATGGTGGTGAAGAGCAAGACGCGCTCGGCGAGGCATCTTGAGAATATCCGGGATGAATACAGGAGGCAAAGGGGCATCAAGCATACTGCAATTGTGCGGAGAACGTTTGTCACACTTCACGATGACGGCGTGTCTTTCGCACAAGCCACTCGGGTCACTGGGATAACATTCGGCCGGCGTCGGCCGGGCTTGAGAATCGGACCCCGGACATCCCACTCTTGTCCGACCTCCTCCTCTGAAACTATCCACCGCCGTATACATGGCTTTGGCTACCAATATTGTGCATCACCTATCGCTGACCCAGGGTATCCAGTACGACAACCGCATCTCGTGACAGTGATCATACTGCTGCGTCGCTGATTTTATAATGAGGGGCATCAATGCACGGTCAAATTGATGCAGGAAAAGCCCTAACAAATCGGCAAGTGATGTAACAGTACTTGCACGTTCAATGCTGTGGATTCAGGATGGATCGTAACATTGCATCATCGGGGTGAGTACTTGGCACTCGTAGCATCTCGACATGACCAGAAAAACTTATGAACATCACGCGAATCCTCTCTCACTGATACCTTACCTGTAGCAATACCATGCATCTTTCAGGTACAGTTGCGTAGTATCCTGCATCACCTTCTCCTCTATTTGCACTCAATTGATTGTGTCCGGTTATTTTGAATCTCGATCCACACGTGCACTCTGGAGGAAGCGAGTAGCTTATTTACTATGTGCGTTCGGATTATTCGCTTTGCTTCCTGATCTTACATACAGGAGACGGTTCATTAAGGTCCCATCTTCCTTGATTGTCCAAGTCAGTTTTCCAATTGGTGGAAGGTTCTACTCAATCAGCAGGGTGCGAATATCTAAGTATTGGAAGCCGACGAATGTAAGTACTTCAGCGGGAATATCCTCGAAGCGTCCTCATAACTTCTGTCTGAACAGGGTTGCTTTCTAGGCTATGCCTCAACTTTATAAGGTTCGCCTATCATGCGTTTACAGCTCAGGTCCTCTCCGTGGGCACGACTGCATCTCCGGACAGCGAGATGGAGTTGTGCTCATCATACCTAGTAGGCGAAACACTCACTGCAAGCAGTAGCCTGCGCCTGCCAGCTAACATTCCTTGGTACCTTTGACGCATCCGACACGAGCATCACTGATATGTTTGACAGGACCTCCTCCCTCGTCGGAATCTCGGGGAAAGCGCTCTATATACCAATGTCACGAGTTGACTCGATGAACAGCGCTCGCTGTAATGTATAACCAACGTATCCGGTGCAGGTCACATATCCCTGGATGGCGACGGCCCTGACAAATAAGAGGTCTCCTCGACTGTTCCAAGAATGTAGTCGTTTGACTTCATGCCGCACTTTTAGCGATCGCCTGGCTTCGCCTAACACAACCTCCAGATCGTATGGACAAGCCGAGTATTATATATATGGACGCCTCAAGACACGTTTGCTCAGGATGATCATGGGTGCTTTCAATGCGTTACTGCCCACTTTACTTCTTGCTTCATATGCTACCGCCTACGCCGTAGAGCGTCAGGTCGCAAGTCCAGTCACAACCTTACACGCAGTTTCTAAGGGAATAGATCTGGGGGTACGTAATTACAGCTTCTCTACAGGCCAAATAATCCTGCTAAGCTTTGTTGTGTACGATTTAGCCTCTTTTTGTCAGCGGGACGAACATCAGTCTGAATGGCGTTGGGAACGGCACCCTTTTTGAATTAAACCCTATAACCGGTACTCTAATCGTCGAGACGCTTTCCGAAATAGCACCGCCTCCTCACGTCGCCATCGACCTCTCTGGAGACGCCTCTGTTGCTTGTACAACCTCAGGACCGCTCATCGCTACACGAGAGTCGTCGGGTGTATGTACAGTATCTACCGGTTTTGGATTCGAAGACAACGTCCTCGTCCTCAACACAACGGGTACCTTTGAGGTATGCGAATCGGATCTGAACCAGGTGAGCACTCTAGAAATACGCCACGACATGCGGCACCTGACAGGTCCGCCCTATAGGTCTGGTTCACGCGACTCTTGCCCCCGAGTTCTGCTGCACCAGCTTGTACTGTGGTCGAGATTGTGAAACCGCCAGTAGCTACACCCGTCTAGATGTCTGGTGTATAATATCGTACGGTAATCGAAGGTTATCTGAGGAAGTGAACTTGACGTTTTGCAGGCGACAAGTTGCTTCAGGCAAAAGTCCTCTTTCACCATCAGCAAGTGGAAGAACATACACGGCTAGATGAGCTAGGTTACAGAATTTCACCGAGATCTACACCACAATCAGACAAATAGCAGCACAATTCGTCATTCGGTGGTTTTGAGCCATGCAAGGCGTCCGTGCTCATGACCTTGTTATGACAGATGCGTCCATTCACATAGTTCACAAGGCACTAAATGGCTCCGCACAGACAGCGATCAGAGCGTGTCGCCCGAATGTGACCGCTTTAATATGGGAGAGGATATGATATAAGTATATGCACGTTGCAGGCACAGAGTACTGAATGTTTGCGCAATGCTAGGCACGATGCGAACTCATCTCGTAGCGCTTGGATTGACCTTGTTCGGTGCTTCCTTGTCTGCTGTTCAAGCGGCTGACAGCACTCCTACAACTCTTTATGCCTTTGTGAACAACATCAGCCTCGGTGTAAGTGTCATCTTACATTGCTCTATATTGAACCTTGTATGACGATCTTGTCTCTAGCCACTCTTCCTCGATGGGACCATCGTTAAGGTCTCAGAGACTGAATGGGTTGACACCCTGTTCTACATCGACTCAACCTTTCTATACGCCGACGTCCCTTCCGTCGGATCTGTCCTCTCACCGGGGCAGCCTCACGCCTTCATCAACTTCGAACCAGGCCTCAGTACCATCTGCGGAACGACGGGACCAGTGGTGTTCGGTCAAACATCCACAAACCCTTGCGCGGCTTCCTCGCCTTTTGCGTTCTCGGGGACTGAACTGATCTTTGATGGAGGCTCCTTCTTGGTCTGTGGGCAGGATAGACATGTAAGAACCACGCGCCATTGAATGCACGCGAGCAGCGAATCTGACTCATGCTGTAAGATTGCTTATACCAAGACATCCAGTGGCGCAACTCCAACTTGTACAGTTGTGGAAATCGTCCAATGGACCGCTACACCTGCCTGAAGTCCGGTGGGAAGAATACGCGCATATACTCTAAAGGTACATACGCGCAGTGTACATGACCGTTTTCTTTCAAATTTCGAAGATAAATCACCTAGCCACATAGTAGCGACAGAAGTCAGATACAATCTATACACATAGGCGAGACAGCAGCTTCAGAGCCTGACTCTTTTCTATGATACAACAAGCAATAGCAGTACAACGCTACCATAATACGACGATACAACGAACCTCTTCACCCATAAAATACAACCAGTCCTTGTATTGACACCGCCAATATTTACGATGAATGGCACAGCAGTCACTGAGACCAAACAAATGTGGGGGAAGACTCTCCGGAATCGAGACTCGCCACCAGGTAGCCACCCTTCGTATCATCGGGATGAATTTGGCTGATGACCTGGGACTTGATATTCTCCATCCGGAGAGTCAAACGAGACATAGCAATGGATACTACGGCCCAAATTAGACTGTGGGACGAAGTAATGAGATCAGCGTGTATGCGAAGAGGAAAGCAGTAGACGCACACTGCCATGGTGAACAGGTCCCAGGGCTAGGCGAGACAGTCAGTTTGGATGTCTCAGTCAGATGGCGTGGGCTTACAGGTAGGTAAATCGATAAAATCAAGTTGATCATTCGCAAGACTAGACGATTGAGGGTGATCAGCAGAAGGACAGTGGATTGAGCGGGAACTGTCACTTACTGGCAAGCGTCTGCACGGTGAAGATGTCCAGGGATCAATTGCCGTGCCTTTGGGAAATAAAAACTGCTGTACTTACCACAAGAATCGCAATACCCTCTTGCTGGAGACGGCGTATCACCTCGGCAGTCTGTCGATAAGGACGATCGAGGGCGCTACTGACAGCGAGAATTATGATAAACACGTCAAAAGCAAGCTGTCGCGAATGTCAGCCAGCATCTGGGCAAATGCATACAATATCGACATACCATCGATGCCCACACGCCCACGAAGGACGGAGGTCTTTCCGTAAGCTCACAGAGACCGATTTGATCGTTTGTTTTATACGACCACGCTGAGGACAAGTCAGAATGTCTTCTTGACTATGTGTAAGTATTGGGAATGCCTACCAAATATCTCGGGAACGGCAGTTCCAAACGACACGAGGACACCTGTATATGTGACTGCGAACCCAATCCATAGGGCAATCAATACACTTCTTCTCCCATCCCACAACGAATATAGACGCAATGTCATCGACACTGGGGGTTGCTAAAGTTAAGCCGATATTGCAGATAGGCAGGATACAGTCAATTCACCGTTACCCATAGCGATGGCGAGAACTATGAATATACTGTTCACAATGAGGAAGGTTTTACACCTGCAAGATGATGAGTGAAGTGTGTTCGAACAGTAGATACTCATAACCACTCACGCCTGTATAATCAGGTGGAGTCAACAGGTTAGCGCGTTATGTATTACGAGACGATAACGCACTGGGCTGTTTCGCTGGAGGATGTTTAAGGCATCTCCGAATATCAACACATACAATAGTGCGACCTCGTTCCCATATCTGTTCAGAAGAAAGAGGATTATCGACACGCTCCAACGCTTGCGTTTCCAAACGTATTCGAGCTCATCATTCAGGGTGAGAGCGTGATCCCAGATTGTACAAGTAAACGCTGCAGCTAGAATAGTCACGGTACGATCAACGCGTCTGCTCTCACAGTAGGCAAATTCGCTCACCTGCAATGTACTTCGCTGCGACAAGACCCGGCGTCACGGTCTTCAGCCAGTCGATAATGGCTTGGGAGTCCATGGGGGTGGTCAAGAGAGCGATGAATGCCCACTCGAGTGGTTATAAGCTCGAACTTCGTGATATGATGCGAGATAGGCAAGTTTTCCACCTAGGACAAGAACGGGGGTTAAGGCGTTGCCCAAATTGCGATGGTAGCTCAATAAATCCTGCATAAGTATCCCACACGCCGTGGTAACACGCGGGTATACATCTGTTCATCTGATCATGACCGCAGCGGTTTGGATGGGAGAAATAGAAGCCCGAAAATTCTGAATAAATACAATGGCTACCGTGATGAGGTGAAAACAAGCTCACCGTAGGTAATAGAAGATACCACTGACATATTCTCTCACATTTAAATGAAGCAGGTTTTCCCATCCTCAGAGTCACCGACAGCGAGTCTTCTAGGGTCGAACAATCCAACTGTCAACAGATCATCACTAGAATCGCATCGCAGCACTGGTTGACCCAGCACAATGGTCTTTGTCTCAGGCTGCTTCATTTGATCGTGCTAGCGAGCGTCGAGAGATGGCTATTCTGCTATTCAGAAGTTTACCGTAATGCAATCTAACACGTTCGCCATGGACGTAAGCGCATTGAGATATGGAAGAGAAGAATCACACACAGTGAGGGTGGGCCCATACATTATCGGTAGATGCGATTTCTCGTATGTACCTCAATCATTACACGGGATGAGAGTTGAATATGTCGAAGACAGAGACCACTTGTCTGCAAAACATATGTCATGGCGAAAGGAACCAAACATTTCAGAACTTGGCATTCCGGTTGAATTTGAGTTGCCGCGACGGCAATCGCCGATGTCACAGGCGCCGTCAAAGCAACGCCGCCACAGGCACGGCTTTTAAAGTTACAGTCCTTTACTGACCAGACTTTTGTTCGTGCAGCTTTTGTTACCTGCAGGTATGTGGCACGGATTAATTGTATCTTACGAGATCCTGAAAGCGACATCTACTTCTCAATATTTTTCTATCCAGATTTTGAGCGCGAATGCAGCCATGATTATATAAACGCTTCCCATAGCACACACCCTTGATAGTTCTACTCACTGCGACTCCAGTAAGACGTAACTTTCTATATCCTCCTTCTAATGCCACGATCTAGTTGCATGCAATACAAGTATTGTCTCCATTACCCATCGCTATGGTGCGGGCCGTATCGCGGGACGCGCCACTACCGCTCTACATATTCTTCAGTACTGTAAATGGAGGTATGTCCATTCCTTTGAACGGACAGACGACAACCCCAGATGATATCCGCACCTCCCGCAGGATCGACTGTCGGATCATAGTGATCTCAGGACTTCATTCTGCCATGTTACCTCGGCGTATCTCTACTGGACTCTCAACCGCTGCTCTTCAAGTTACGAGTAGTGCCTCGGTAGGTTTGAATATGCTAGTGAGTTTCCTACTTCTAGCACTAACGCGCCAGGCAACGGAATCACACCACAGATCCTCTCGCAGACCTCGCGCACACATCCTATCTCCTAACAATCTACACTCTCCTAACCCGAATCGACGGATGGTCTTTTCCTGTTTGCCCTGCGGATCAATATGTACGTGCGTTTGCGCCCGTCCCCTTCAGCGGGGGGTGATGGAAACTCAAATTTTTACCGCTGCTCGCCCTCGCTCGTCTTCGCACCCCTCTCTTTCTAGACGACCGCCCGGGTGTACGAACATCCAGATCGGAATCCCGTTCACAGGCACCTCGCAATCAACAAGTTGCAGTGACGTCGATATGCCAAGTTCAAGAATTCAGAAGCAAGCGCACTGCAGATCCGTGTCTGTGTGCCATCACCTTGAAACGGGCCCGGGAGGAATGTGGAAAAAGGAAAGGTAATAACGTCTAGCACGTACACTATGGTTACTGTATACAGTCTGTGAAGAGTCCACGAAAGTTGTCTCTACCGATACAACAGCACTACAGCGTTGCAGATATATAATAATATACGTCGGATATAGCCATAGGAGGGTGTCGGGTAGTCAGACGTTCACACACGAGAAAGTTCAACAGAGTCCTACTACGAGTCCCATGCAAAAAGTCCAGAGTATGCGTATACTGCTATATCAGCGAGGCCAGCATGAACAGCCCCGCGAGGATCCCTGGCACCGAAAGTTCGAACCAGAACCCAGATATCGTCGCAGACAGCACCGCCGCGCTGATCTGGTCCTGCCCCGGCGTGCCCTCCGTCCCATTCCCACTCGTCCCGTTCCCGCTCGTCGATTTACTCCCACTCGTCGACGACGCCGAGACGATGCGCGACGCAGGGAGCGCCTGCACGTCCTGCACGGGCTGCGTGCCCACCTGCCCCGTGCCCACCGTCACCTGCACGCCCACGGACGGCACGCCGTTCACGACGACGAACGCCAATGCAGGGCCCGGTGCGAGGAGCGCGGGGTTCGGCGGGACCTGGCTCACGTGCAGCGTGGCGGAGCCGTCGACGTTGCCGGTGTACGTCGACTCGAGCACGAGCATGCGGTGCCCCATCTGCATCGCGTGTGTCGAGAAGCCCGTCTTCACGAGCACGACGGTCGTGTTTTGGACGTTCTGGACGTTGCCGGACAGGTCGGTGCTGCTGAGGGTGATGTTCACGAAGCCGCCGCCGTAGGAGAAGGAGGAGGGAATCCCCTGGGGTGAGGGGCGGGGTGAGTTGTAGTAGGATGGGTAGAACTTCTCGACGCGGTATTCAGTGGGGTACTTGACGGCGGTGTTGTAGTCGGAGTTCGGGTTGGATCCTGCCACAAGGAGCGCACCTGAAGGGAAGAGGAACAATTGAGTCCACGCTAGCATATCAAACAAAGCGTGCACATACCATCAGGAAGGAGCATCACCGACGAGTGATACATCCTTGGGATCGTGCTCGGTGAGAGGCCATCTCTGTTCCACCGCTGCCCAGCAGGGGCATCGGGGTCATACTCAATGGGAGTCAAAACAGGATTATCCGCATACGACTCTCCCACCGCCCACGAATCATTCCCATACCCCGCCACCCCAGTGCCCGCGCCATTCAAACAAAATATCTTCCCATTAGGCAACAGGATCAAGTTGCCCATCGAGCGCGGCTCCGGCAGCGGGTCGTCCTCCTCATACGTCGGCGTCACGTCAGGCGTGATGCGCACGCACGACGTCGACGCGGTGTGCGCGGCGATGTCCCAGTTCGTCTGCCAGTTGCTGATGTTCGAGCCGCCGCAGAGCAGGATGGTCGCCGTCCAGTTGTTGGCGGGGGTCAATGGTAGCATTGCGGTGCCGGCGCTCGCGGGGTACGTCCGCACTGCATCAGGGACGTTCGGGAGCTGGTACTCCTTCTGGTTCTTGTAGTCCAGAAGGGCCGTGGCCCAGTTGGCTTGGGCGAAGAGAAGGCCCGATGGGAGGAGGTACGTTATGGGGTAGAGGTTGGCGGGGAGCGTGCGTTGGAGGAGAGGCGAGGTTATTGGCGTTGGATCGTCGTTAGGTGGGAAAAACTCGTAAGTGGGATTGGTCTGCGACGCGTCGTTCACAAAGCCTCCCCATTCGCTTCCGCCGTACTGTGAAGACTGAATTAGCTATATTTCAAGATGATTTGTATTGAACACTTACGATGAAAAGGCGTCCATCTTCAAGCGGTTCGCTGAAGCTAGGTTATTACACGCGGCTTGCGAGTAAACTGATTACGCTTACACGGTAGGATACCACCGTCGGGTGGTCATGTCATTCGCAAGCCGCCAGTTACAGTTCTCATCGTCGCATGGGTCCAGCAAGCTGATAAATAAAACTTAATCGCTAAGTCTCGACTGAAGTCCATGTATAACATACCGAAGACTGGAAGTGAACGCGCTCGCGTTAGTTATGTCCCTTCAGCCAATGTATATGATAACGTACCTCTTCCCACCGTCAGGGTCGTCATATGGCCCGCCTCCAGTTTGGCTTTGCGCCGTGAGCCCTCCCCAGGTCACCGCTTGGTTCCCTCCGACGTTCAGCCATGTACCGTTTCCCAGCACACCTCCTCCCTGTCCGGCATACCACGGTTAGTCGATCTTTAGTCATGGAAATCCAGGTCTGAGCACTCACAGCACAAAATGAGTTTGTGATGACGTCCATAGGGCGTCCCTGATCCGAACTGATGGACCATTCGGCACCCCACGTTGGGTGCCCATTGATTTGCGCTGGGTTATTTTCCGTCTTATCGACGATGTACACCTTGTCAAGTGTCCCCAGAAACATCTAAAAAGCGCACAATTTCGCGTCAGTCGCCCATTCCACTCTCTCCATATCGTGAAATCGGACCACATCACGCTGAACATGGGCCGGACGCGGTTGAGAATGCCCGTCGCAACGGCACTAGTACCGCACACGACTGGCAACTACGCAATGTCTTCGTCACGAATCAGAAGCGCGCTCGCGCTATAGATCCGAGGAGGGCGCGTGACGCAGCGTATACATCCTCCGGGCCTGATTCGCGCAACGGCCCCCGCGTGGATAGGGCACGCCAAGAGCCTCATGGCCGAGATAGAAGACGCAAAATACACGGCAACTCACCTGCTGTGCGCTTGCGAGACTGTTCCCGACGATCTCGAACTGACCGATGGGCGCGTCCGTGCGACTTGGCTGCCCCGGGGCACTCATAGTCGACGTCGTCTGCGGGGCCGCAAAGCACGCTGCGGCGAAGAGCAGCGCCGGCGAGAAGGTGCGCGTGGAGAACATCGCGTCGGGGCGTGTAGGTGTGTTGTTGCTGCCTCAGAAAATGAGTTTGTGGGTGTGTGTGCGAGAGACGGAGCGGGAGAGCGACGACCCGGAGGGGTATAGAGCGAGTTCTGCAGAGAGGATGGTAAAGACCGTGGTGGCGCAAGAGCCGTAGGACGTGTGTGGGCGGACGTGAGGCGGTCGTGGGGGGTCGCACGGACGCTGACCGTGGTGGTGGCGACGGAGGAGGATGCGGTTGCGGGCGGGGGACCGTACGGAGGGTGGTTGAATTTAAGGGCTTGAGGCGTGGGCAGCAGGACGAAGGCCAGAAAAGGCCGATCACGCTGCACGATCGACAGGAAACGCAACATAACCGTCAGCCTCAGTTAGAGAACGCGATAAATCGATAAAAGCTGATGCCCGCCTCCGACTCAACGGTTTAGCGTCGCGTGCCGAACCCTCGGAGGCCTGCAAAGCGCAACTCGGGCAGCTTAGGGGTGGGACATATCCAAATCGCGGCGGGTCGTCACATCATGCGCAGGCCACCCGCGATGGACCCATTACTCAGGAGGTGCTGTACTATACAGCGACGGGGACCTTATGCCGTGTCTGAGGACGCCATCCACGACGCAGCTAAAATGCTCGCTAAAATCTCAGTAAATTCCTGTAAAAAGTACGCGGCAATGCGTCAGCTCAGGTCGCTCCGATGCGTGCTGTAAGCTTACCCTTTGCCAAGTAACGGCGATGATTGCAGAGAAGATGCGATGAAGCGATGCCAGATAGACGCAAATACGAGCTCTCGACGTCACTCGCCATCAAATTTAGGGCGTCTCTCAGCGCGTGCCGTATGCGGAAGGTTTGCAAGTTGGCCGGCACTCTCGGTACGGTGGGAGTTTTGGGCCTCCTCGTATGTTTCACGCGTTCAATGCCTCATGCCATAGTCTGAGGAGAGTTTGTTCTGAACCTACACTACCTCTCTCGCATGGAACAAAGACCTTCGACATAGAGCAAGAACGCGTCTTGCTCCTATCTGGCCGACGATGCGGATATCAAGCGTATTTCAATCATACAGTACCGCAATAAATCTGGCCTCACGTTCGCACCCCCCAAACACCCGCGATCCGTGTCCACCACGATCTAGACGACCGAGTCAAGCACTCAAACACGCAGCTATTGTAGCACCGGCGGCCGTCCCAGAAAGGCAGCGCGGCATCCGAAAGCGTAACGTGCTGAGTACGGAGTTGCGGGGAGGGTAAGTGTCGCCGTGAACCGCATTCCGTGCGCGGGGAATGGTGACGCTGCCTTGAATTCGGATCCTGTGCAGCGGCTGTGGACGCGCGGATGCCTGCGTGGCGGCGTGTGCGTAGGGGACGCTTCTGCCGTGCCACAACTTGATCAGGAGCGCGTCCTCAGGCCTCATGACGGGGTAATGCGAACGCTATTACATACCAACATCAGCCTCGTGTATCGATAGGAAAGGGCACGCACCTTACTTGTATCGCGTGCCATCAACATTGCACGGAGAGTGCACGGAACTGCATAATTCGAACCTACCCTTTGCTGGAGAAGGAGGGCAGCCTGAAGTCAATCTGGCATGTCCTGCATGCTTCCTAAGGTGAGTTTACCACTTAAAGCGCATACGGCTAATTATGTCTGTGTGCTGTATACTCTGCAGAAGTAATCAATATAAGCATACTATGAAAAGAGGCGATCATCGTACCGGCACGATGCTTGTTGCCCTCCATATCCCCTCATCCTTTTTGGGGGTCGGGAACCTACTATACAGAGTTTCTATAAGGGAAGGGGCACGGCATCCGTTCCAGCGGCAGGCACTTATAAGGTTACCGCAACGATCCGGATAGAACACAGAATATGTTCCAACCTAGCAACAAGGAAATCACGACGCAGGTCATCGGCTCGATTGCACGGGCTTGACATTACATATCGAGCAGCAGCCCCTTCGCGCGGGGGTGCAATTCGTATACTTACAAGGCTTCCATGTATATAGCAGCTTTGCATGTCAAGGATCGCCTGTGATGCGGCCGCACCGGGGGAAGTCTGAGGGCATAGAACGTCCAATGGAGGGGGCGAGGAGCGCGGCTTGAGGGGGGCGGATGGCTGGGAAAGGTGAGCCGGGCTCAAGCTATACCACAGTAGAAGAATCCACCCGTTCACGCTCCCTGGAAAACGCAAGTCTGATAAGAGATCCGAGACGGCAGAACGAGAACCTTGAGAACGCAGAGGCGGGAGAACGCGTGCGTGCCGCTACACAATATCGCAGCCAGGGTCAGATGGGGGTCAGGAGATATGTCAAATGAGATGAAACGCAGATGAGGGCTCTGGTGCCGGGCTTGCCACCGTGGAGTTGGGAAGATGGAGGAGGGGGAGGCAGAGGTATCGGCAAACGCTGCGCCCATGGAGTGCGAAGCTAGAAGCCGCGCCGCAGATTCCCACTTTACCGCTCGATTATGTACTGCAGTATGCGGGGAGTGTTGTGCTGGAGCATCTGTACAGCATGGCGGAATATCTGGAGACCTATTAGCCCCAATTCAAGACAAATAGCACCCATCTTGCCTGCTAGAACGTGAGGATGGTCAGTTCAGCAGATGAACGGGATCGGAGGCGCCAGGCCCGATTAGCGTGCTGCAGGCCGTGCCGGTGACGTATTGGGCCGAGAAGAGCGGCGGGGTGCCGAGAAAGGCAAAATCGCGCGTATCCCGGACGACGTCAGCGGCGATGCTCGCATACGATTTTGTTACTGACCTCCGGCGTCCGGCGGCGGTGTCAAGGAAACGCTAATGAAGACTCAACAAAGCAGGCCGGAAATTAGCTTTTTTATCCTCGGTCGGAGCTCCGGCGTGCCAAGGTAGACCCTGCGCCCGAGCCCCACTGGAGCCTCTTCCTCAGCTGCATCGTTAGCCTTGACCTGTGCAGGTTGGCGAGCTCCCACCGCCACCATGGCTCTACAAAGACGTCCACCATCCCCCCACTCGCCCAACGATCCCGCACGCACGCCGCCATTATCGCCCTCGAACTCGACGTCCGCCTCGTCGCAACACTCCGGCTCAACGTCCACCACCTCGGGGTCGTCGCTCGCGACGCCGTTCGAACGCCTCGCAATTGACGACAACCATCATAACAGGCCCCTGTCGCACTCTGCGCACAAGCAGCAGCTCGCACAGGAGAACCAGCTCGCGCAGAACTCGCCCGTGCACGCAGACACGTACGACGCGCGGGACCTAGACCAGGATCAAGAGATGTTCGAACAGCAGCATGATCGGATTCAGAGTCGGGGCAGCACGCCGGGCAGTGAGTACTCAACTTTGGGTTGTGCGAGGACCCCCGAAAGCGCCCATACAACCAGACTCCTTCCCGTCGTCCCTGGGCGTTACAAGAG